>JAKTVG010000321.1:0-219643 GCA_030557085.1 Candida gigantensis
TCTTTGAACCCTCTTAGTTGTCTAGCAGATAACGATGTTGCCGTCAAGATTAATAACCTCTGCTGTAATGAATAATCTGCATTTAATAGTAAATTAAACATATATCTAGTAACTTGTGGATTTGTAACAATAACAGCCACTATGTTTTGAAGTTTCAATTCTTCAAAATCTGTATCGTCAAAATGATTACTCAACGCAATTAACAGAGCTAAAAGATCTTCCAGGTAGAATTGAACTTCTGTTCCGTTCCGGTATTTTTGATGGATTAATGATGGACCATTCATCAATGCTGCTCGTATCATTTCATAAGAATTTTGATTTTTTGTATCAACATTCAAATATTCTAATAAATCTTTAATGTAAATTGGATCAGGAACTTTGGTTTTCGGTGGTAAATTGTCGTCTTCGTCGGACTCATCATCAGAGTCTGGTTCCACAATAGATTCAATCTGTTTAGAGGCAACAACATGAATGGGAAGTTTCAATTGCTGCCAACTCTCATGTTCCTGCAACACACTTATATCTTCTATAGGTATAATCAATGAACTGTATGCATCTACCTCACGAGCTAATTTAAATATTTTATCTTCACCATTCAATTCACAGACATAATCAGCTAAAACCACACCTAGAGCTTTAACATTATTTGAAAATGACAGTAATCTGTTACTTATGGAATCTAAAAATACCTTATTTTTCGGCAAGTCCTTCACAAATGCTGACCCTTTCCTTCTTGACAATAGTTGTAATACCATAAATGTTCTTGATTCTTGAATAGTTATTGGTTCATTTTTAATATAACTTGGTTCGGCCCATCTCGTTAGTAACTTTACAGTTAACGAATCAAGAGTTGTCGTGGGGCATTTTGTAAGAATCATTGCGACTAGTTGGATTAAACATCTATTAGCGGTGGAAATAATCGATTCCAACAATGTCTCGTCAATTACATCAAATGTGAAACTAACCAAGTTAAATAATGCATTCAAATTATATGGTTGTACAATACGTGCCATATATTCTATGAAAAACTTTTTCACGTAATCTTTTTGTTGGAATTTTCTCATGGATTTCAAAGACGATACAAAATAGTTCCAATTGCCTTCTGTAAAGAATATTGTAAAAAATCTGTAAAAGGAATCACCCCCATTAAACTTCAAAGTTGAATGTAGGAAAACTTCTATTGTGGTGTTGGTTGTATTGGATTTATACAATGTTAGCAACGATCGGATCAAGAAATCGATATAGTTAGTTGTAGATTGGAAAGTTTGATTAGAAATCTCAACATTAGAGTCGATCCTTATCTCATTAACAACAGATAATGCTTTTCCTTTGAAAATAAGTTTATCAATTTCCTTGATTTCAATTGTCTTCTTGCAGGTTTGAGTTAATCGTAACACTAAATCACCATCATTATCATCAAATACTTTTTGTAAAATATCCACATAAACTTTCAATTGTGGAGAATTAGACCCTATAGAAACCCTGTTTAGTAGGTTCCCCAACCCTATTAATGTTTGAAATGTCTGGATCAAAATCTTGGAATCATTTGCAGGAAGTGCTGTCACAAGCTGTGGAATAGTATAGTCTAATAAGGCATTGATATATGAAAACGATGGATTGTTCAAGTTACTGGTCAAAATTTCATGGACTCTGTCTAAAGATGGGTGTGTTTTCAAATCATTGATATCTTGGTTCATATTCATTGGTTTTTAAAAAAAGACGGATAGACATGTGGGTGAAAAAAAAAAAAAAAAAAATTTCGTTATAGAACATCACCAGTACTAAATACCAAACATAGACTTCTATAATGTTTCGTCCCGGTTTATTCAAAGTCTTTCTTAGGAGAAAAGTCACCTATGAAAAGTCACCTAAACCAAATGAAACTAAACCTCCAAAAGTAACTTGGAAATCAAATCCAAATCCAAGAGCAGCATCAAAACCAATACCAAAGACAACATCAACACAACCAAGAACTTATAAAAGCTCCTACAACAAGCCGACATATCCAAAGAGATCAGCATATGTACAAAAAACAGTATTTCCAACCAAATCATTTCTCCCGTATGAGCCTCGATACTCGGAACCAATCCCAGGGAACTTACAAGGATTGAAGAACAAAATAGATGAAGGAGGACAGATCAGTACTGATGAATACTTCAAAAGCACCCATTTCCAATTCAAGGAAGGAAAAGAAAAAGAATCATTGAATGTGTTGAAAAATAGCATTGATTTGATAAATTCAGGAAAACCATTAATTGCGTTTGATTGTGAATCATTCGAACAGAAACATCTGCATGTCACGGAAATTGGGGTATCTATATTAGAGAAACACGATAGATTAGAGGTGCCTCGAATTAATTCAATCCATATAGTTGTGCAAGAGCATTATGATAAACGAAATGGTAGATGGGTGCCTGATAGAAAGGATAATTTCATGGGGGGTACATCTTTACTAATGAATGAAGCCGATACCCGTGTATTGTTACAAAAAATACTTGATAAATATATAGATGAAAGGGATGGGGTGTTTGTAGCTCATCAAGCAAGTGCAGAATTGGGTTATTTCAATAAAATTGGTGTGAATTTGAAAAGTAATGTGAAAACTATAGATACATTGAAATTAATGGGAATCAGTAAATTGGGAGGAAACTCATTATGGGCTGCATTAAGAGAACTTGGAATCCCATATGGATATTTACATAATGCTGGTAATGATGCGTATTACACAATGTTGGTTGCGTTGTCGTTATGTGACCCTGTGGTACGAATCAATAGGGCATTGGACATTTATGGGGATTCTACGTTGAAAGGAAAAGAACCAGGTCATAAAGACGAAGCCGTGTATCAGTTGGCTCAAGACGTGGATGCGGTGATGAAAGATATTGGTAACTTCCGTTGATAGCAAATGCAAATCCAATCCAATGTGCTTATTGGTGGGAGATCGCTAGTTACTGTTCGGCTTGACGCTGTCTGCGTATGCGAAACAGTGATTCTGAATGTCACAGGAAATCTCTATGTGTAACCACTTAATATAATTTGTATGTCTTGGATGATGGTTGTGTTAAGGCAATACAAATAACAATTCAAACTATTCAAAATATATTAATAAACAACCAGTAATCTAATCTAATAAAATAATAAAATAAAATAAAATAAAATTCTATTGCTATGTAACTGACTTCTATCTCCCAAAGTAGTTACATGCTGGTACCACCAACGACCAATACCATCTGCTTAGTGTGTGTGTACACAAGAGAAATGGAAATACCAATATTTCTCACCAGCGAACACCAAGACGATATATAAAAGAACAATAATGAGATTCAATCATCCATTGATTGAAAAATTACAAATTTGGGAACTAATACTAGGTTCAACATCACCTAGACGCCAAGAGATCTTACGAAACAATTTAGGAATATCTAAATTCATCATTATCGCATCTAATTTTGCTGAAGATTTATCTAAACATGATAAGACCCCATTACAATATGTTCAATTGACAAGTAAACATAAAGCCGAAGCCATACTACTGGATTTAATACACGATAGTTCCCCAAATAAACTTATATTGACATGTGATACAATTATTAGTTGTAATGATCAAGTGTTTGAAAAACCAATGACGAAACAAACACAACGAGATTTCTTCAATCATTATAAGACATATATACAAATAGATGTGATATCAGCATTAACTTTAGTTGAATTACAAATTGGTATCGTTGAATATTTTACTGATTATGAAATCACAAAATTGAAATTTAAAAAAGATAATGAAGAGATTATAAAAGCTTATATAAATAGTGAAGAAGGTTTAGAAGCAGCTGGTGGATTCAAGTATCAATCTATTGGTGGATTATTGTTTGAATCTATGGATGGTGATTACCTTAATGTGGTTGGATTACCTTTGAAAACATTTGATTTACTAAATAAATCAATTTTAACAAATTATACAGAAGTATGAAGTTCTTAGTGAATCGTCTCCTTCTGGGGGAGGGTGGTTTATTTGCAACTAAGAGTTTCCAACCACTTCCTGCATAACGTCTCTGTACTTGACTTTAACGTATTACACCACAACGGTTTTTGAAAAAGTTAGGAAACCGCAAACAAGTGATCTTTCACCTATTTTTACATGAAGGGTGAAAATCCTGAAAATAATAGGAAAACTACTTATTACACCAGTAAAGCAATGAGTATTTTGTCACTTTTCAGTAAAGGAATTGGTAAGTCAAATAATAGAAACTCGGGGTCTGGCCTGAATTCTAAAGCATCTTTAGGAAAATCAAACGAATTGGAATCACAGCAATTTATCGATATTTCGAATGAGAATGTGACTATTCATTGGAGTGCACTTCATGAAATTATATTTGAACAATTTTCAAAATTAGAACAAGGTTCAGAAGTACTTCCTTGGTCATGGTTCAAGTTTGAAAGATATGACGGTGATGAATCAATTGAATTGACATTGACTCAACTGAAGTGTACAATTTATGGCGGGCCAAAACATACTCGGGATATATATAACACACTTAAATCCAGAGTAGATTTTAAAATAATTCAAGACATGCTATGCATAGCTGTGTTAAAATGCAAGGAAATCTGTATTGTAAATGTTTTCCTAAAATTTGATGATTTACATGTCAATGTATTTAGTTTCTTACAATCAGACATTGAAAAGTTTTGCGAAATTATTAATAGTGGTTTTAAGAAAGATGTTGAAGCGCCAGAAGGTTATTATAGTACTTGGACTAAACGGTATGGGTTGGAACATTCTTGTGAAAAATGTGACATATCTCGCAAGTGTGAAAACCCTACACTCAACTTAGAATGGGTTGACTACATTTGTTGTGTAGATGAGGGTCTGTTGGATAAGTACATATGCACCAAATCTAATGAGAACAACAATTGAAATTTTATATTTTTAAAATAAAACTTAAATGTTTTGAAGACCTTTTTGTAGGAAAACTATTCTGCTTAAAGATGTCAAGAGAAATCCGGAATTTATATTACGAGGTAAAAAATTAGTTCTAGAGGAAATGAAATAAAAACCCAGACTAGAGATTCGTAATTGCGTTCACGTTATTTTACATCAAATATTTAATAAGCCAAGGGCAAGCGTCAGTATTAACATACAATTGAATTGATTTTATATCCTATTGCAATGAATTCGCTATAAATGTTTTAACATCACAAGTGAAGTTCATCGACAATGTCATTAAATTATCCATTTATTAGCAGGTTACAAAACTGGGAAGCCATACTATGTGAAAGGTCATATGGACTTCAATAGAGCTTGAGAAACATTCGAGGAATATCCAAAGTCACCATAATTAACCTCCCCGGACTATTGATATTTGCAACAAACATGAAAGAACTAGAGAGATTATAATCATGGCACATCAATTATATCGGATTCATTGCAAGTAAATAGAACTATAAATCACTCAATTATATAGGCATCTTCTTCTCTTAGCAATCAAGTTTCTAATTCAAACTAGCATTTGTAAAAATATATCGCTAGTTACTACCATTTTTTAGGCGTGTTACATTCCGCCCCTGCCCCACGCCCCACGGAATAATTATTTTTTCTTCCCTTTGTTTGCACCGCACATTGTTTGTCGGTCGGCTTTCGGCCTTTTGTTTTTTCTTTTTTCTTTTTCCTTTCTTTTGTTTGTTTATCTTTTCCAATCTAGTTCTAATTCTAGTTCTAGTTAATATTGTAATTTATTTTTGTACATACATAGACAAAGAGCAACTATCAACAACATTTTAGATCTCACCCACCCACACCCCAAATAAAAAAAACATTATACACTTTCTTTTCTTTCTTTTTTCACTAACTACACTTATTACCTTCCCAGTCTTTACTATTTCAAATTGCATATCTCACCATGGAGGACGATGAAACAACTTCTTTGTTGTCCAGACGTCCATCTCATACTTTTTTAGATGCTCCTATTGGATCTTTCAAAGGCCCCAACTCATTGCATAATTTTGCAAGTTCTTTCACAAGAGCTCAATCTTTTGCTGCCAACAAAATCGATAATTCTATTCATAAAAAGAGATCTTTCTTTGTCGCAGGTTCTCCCTATGGTGAACCAGGTGCAGCTGATGAAGATGAAACTTTCGATCCCGAATTAATGGTACCTTCCTATCGAGGTGAAAGATTAAGCACAGTCATGCACGATCTTCAAAATAGAAATCAATTATTTATGAATCAGCCCAATCAATTGGATTCTGCAATTCATAATGATGTGTTTTACCATGATGATGTTGTGAATGCTTTGAACGAATCAAGATCAAGACAAAATTCCTCATTTGGAAGTAATGCTCAATTCAAACAACGAACTTACCCAGCACCGTCATTTTCTAGTTTCAGATCATCTATATCTGCAGCTACCACACCTTCAATTTTTCAAGTAAGAAAAATAGAAGATGAAGATGGGAATGTGGTGACCGTATTGGCTGGTCAATCAACTGCCCCACAAACTATATTTAATTCCGTCAACGTCTTGATTGGTGTTGGCTTATTAGCATTACCTGTTGGACTAATGAGAGCAGGTTGGGTTTACGGGTTACCAATATTGATACTTTGTGGAGCAACCACTTACTGGACTGCATGTTTATTGTCAAAATCAATGGACACTGATGATACCATCATGACATATGCTGACTTGGGTTATGCTGCATATGGTTCAACTGCGAAATTGTTCATATCATTACTTTTCTCCGTCGATTTATTAGGAGCAGGAGTCTCTTTGATTGTTTTATTTAGCGATTCATTATATGCATTGTTGGGAGATGACGAAGTATGGACCAAGACTTCATTCAAGATAGTAGCTTTCATTGTTTTGACACCATTTACCTTTGTCCCATTACCTATATTGTCAATAATATCATTATTGGGGATCATTTCTACCATTTCCATCACTGTATTGGTCATGATTTGTGGGTTGATCAAATCTACTGCCCCTGGCTCTTTATTGTCTGTTATGCCAACCAACTTATACCCTAAATCTATTCCTGACTTATTATTGGCAATAGGTATTTTGATGGCCCCATTCGGAGGACATGCAATCTTCCCAAATTTAAAGACAGATATGAGACATCCATATAAATTTACAAAGACCCTTGGATCCACATATACGATTACCTTAATAACAGATTGCTCAATGGCGATCTTGGGATTTTTGATGTTTGGGCACAAGTGTAGCAATGAAATCACAAACACATTGTTAACCACACCAGGTTATCCTACATGGGTTTACCCATTAATCAGTGGCTTGATCTGTTTGATTCCATTGGCAAAGACCCCATTAAATGCAAAACCAATCATCTCAACTGTTGATGTTTTATTTGGCGTTGCAAACATTAGCACAAACAAATTTAGAGAATCCGTTAATATGGTTGGACGATTTGCAATCAGAATTGGAGTCAACGCTACATTCGTTTTATTGGCCATTTTGTTTCCTGAATTTGATAAAATCATCGGTATACTTGGTGCCTCTATTTGTTTCATCATTTGTATTATTTTACCATGCTTGTTTTATGTTAGATTGTGTGGCTCCAAAATTAATGGTTTTGAAAGACTTGTTGTCTATTTCGCAATTACAATCTCAACAATATTAGCTTGTGCGGCTACTTGGGCAGTTATCAAATATTGAGTCACGTGACTTATCCGCGTATTATTTCCTAATTAGGACTAGCGGTAAATCTTCAATAAAAAATCAAAGCTTATCGCCGATAATGACTAATTGAGCGAATTTAATTCGATAGGACAAAAAAATGAGCCAACTATATATACCTATATATCATTGTATTTAGAATTATCAATAAACTATTTTTTGCATTTTATTCAACCATATTTTTCAATTGTTCCCCAAAAAATGTATATTCCAAAGAAATATTTGAAAGAAGAATGGGATCAAGTTGAATATTTGATCAAGAATTATCCATTGGGCACAGTTATAACCACTGATGAACAAGGTAAAATCATAGCTAACCATATTCCATTCTTTTTGAAAACTGATTCTGAGACCGGTAAACATTATTTAATTGCCCATATTGCCAAATCAAACCATCAAATTCCATCATTACAAAATTCCGACAATGTATTGGTAACTTTCCAATCTGTTGATAGTTATATCACACCAAATTATTATCCAGGAAAGCAAGAGACACATAAGTATGTACCAACTTGGGATTTTGCCGCGGCTCATATTTATGGGAATTCTAGTATAATTGATGATTTTGATTTTGTAAGAAATCAGATTTCTCATTTGACTGATCAACAAGAATTAGGGAAGGAAGATGCATGGAAAGTGACTGATGCTCCTGAGGGGTATTTAAAAGTAATGCAAAAAGCTATTACTGGTCTTCAAATTGAAATAAAATCTACTGAATGTAAGTACAAATTTCAACAAGATATGAGAACAAAAGACATTGAAGGGGTTGTTACTGGATTGACGAAAGATGGAAAGACAGAACTTTCCAAGTTTGTCGAAGAGGCCAATGCAAAGGTGCTCAAATCGTAGATGCACGTATAAGTTATTTTGTATATTCTGTTGTTTTTTTTTTACTCCTATAGCTAATAATACATGAATAGAACTAGACCCAATTGCCAGGGGAGCTATTTACCCTTTTCGTTTTGTTTCTGTCAAGGAATAACAATACTAATACCAATAATAAAGACAACGTTAGATCAGAGGGAAAAAAAAAAGTCAAACTTTAAAAAGAAGCAGAAACAGCAGCAACAACAAAAGTTTTCCTTAATATGGATTATACCTAGGACCTCCTCTTCCTCTTCCACCTCTTCCGCCCCTACCTCCTCTGAATCCACCTCTGCCTCTCCCTCTACCTCTACCAGGAGCACGGCTTCTTACACTGATTCCAGGAATATTAGTTCTCTTAGCCAGGACCTTCAATTGACGTTCTCTGAAAGTTGATCCGTCCAATGTAGCAACGGCTTTATCAACGGCATCAGCATCGGCAAATTCCAAATATGCAAACCCTTTAGGTTGTCCCGTAAACTTGTTCGTCAATATCGTTACTCTATTCACAACTCCAGCACTTGAAAAATGTTGTTGTACTTCTAGTGGAGTGGATCCATAATCGACATTACCTATATATATGGACCTCACATCAGCATCTCTTTTCTCTTCATCAGTAGGAAATTGTGAAGAACCACCAATGCCGCCTGTTGACCCCACTGTATCCAATTGAGAATGAAGCTCTCTTAATCTTGCGGCCTCTCTATCCATCTCTTCCAATCTTGATCGTTCATGTTCTTGCATTGGAATAAGAACTGGTTCAGATATACCAGGCACATGTCCCATGGCATAATTTCCAGCCACTGGTTCAACAGGAAGATCTACCAGTTCAAAATGTTTCTGTGCTTCTTCAACTGGGATTTCATCAGACATGGTCTTGTGGTTTGATTTAGTCGTATATATATGTATAGATTTTCCTTCTGATTTTTTTTTTTTTTTTCCAAACTCTTATGTTGTGTTTTTCTTTGCTTTGCTTTGCTCCAGAGAGATGGTCTCGCTCTCTCTTTGTCAGTGTGTGCGTGTGCAAATAATTATCCTGTATATAAATAACTTATATGCAAGACACCATTTTGCAATTCCGTCAACAATCAATGATGATGATGATGCTACTATATTACAATATATATACTATAACAAATACTTATTATTGGTCGTATTAAAATCGGTTGTAACCAGGAAGATTTCTTTCTCGATTCAATGTGCTTCTGATATCTCCGATATCTCTTGGTAAAGTGGTACCATTATTATTATTTGCTTGTTTGGTAGATCCATAATCAAATTTCTTTATACCTCTTTTCTTTCTTTTCAAATTGTTTGGAAGTAACGATTCAGTTTCTGTTCGTAATACATCAACATCAGTTTCATAACCTCTATCATATGGAACAGCCTCGTCCTCATCCGTTAGCACACTCATGAAATCAGAATGGGGTCTAGGATATTCAATATCATCTTTATTTTGATTGTTTTCTCTTTTCCCAATACAAAGCACTAATCCAACCATAACACCTCCAAATAATATCAATCCTAATATCACTCCTACACCAACACTGACCAACCCCAAATGAACATGCAAGAAATTGTCTCCATTATGTGGGTCGTCAAACCATTTGAGATTCAATGGCTTTTGAATCAAAAACACACATGATAAGTGATCTGTATCATTTTGGAATTTTTTGGTACATCCATGACTTAACACTGAAACCTCTTGATCTTTGTTATATGAATCAATGGTGGCGGTATTGTTCAACTTGTGCAACTGTAGCATTACCTTATCTGTATTTGGTTTATGTTTACAAATTAGTCCACCACCAGATAAATTTGTATTGATAACAGAGCCATCGTATCCAGAACCATCAATACAGTTTAAAATTTTCCCAACTTGATCATTTGGAATTAAATGGAAATCAACAAACTCTAACAAGTCCAGAAGTGAAGATGTGATATTAAAATCTTTCAAAGACTCTGCTGTTGGAATCAATAATGAAAATGGTTTCTTTCCAATAATTAAATTTTTAATATTTGGATACAATTTCAAAATATCCCATATTTTATAATTTGGAAAATTTGAATCATACGTAGTCTTTATTAATTCTTCAATCGGTACTTCAAAATCATCTGGGAAAAATACCTCATTAATTACATGGATGACTCCTTGCAGAAATAATAAATCAGAATTTAATGCAAGTGATACTTCAGTATTATTTAGTTCAATCTTGTTAATGTCGTCAGTATTGTTTGAGTCTTTGACTTTGATACTGTTCCCGTTTAGATCCTTGACTTCTGTAGTGGAATTAAAATCTGAATATACCAATCCCTGCATAAACATCCCATTTATTATTTTCTCTAGTATTACTGGATTAGTTTCCAAGTATTTCAATATTAACCCTAAATCTTTCCATACACCTTTGGTGCTAGTGACTCCACAAGGCAAAAATATGGAATATCCTTCATTATTATCATGTAAAGATGTCAAATCAAAACTATTTATATATTCCAAAGTTTTAAGGCAACTGGTTCGATCAATTTCAATGTTTTCCAAATGTCTATGTAAGGCACCACTAGATATTAGGTCTCCTAATGAATGCTTGAGATTAACTGGTGGGGATATATCTCCGTTTGCTACATATATGTAGGTATCATTAGCAATTGGGATATACTCTATAATTGGTACTTCATCATTGACTGTAATGTTACTTTTCTCATTAGAAGTAGAAAATTTCATTTTGAAGCATCCACCCAATCTTCTATTTGAGCAAAGTTTTGTGTCGACCAACACGTGCATTTTATCATGGACATCGATTGTGCTATTGACAAATTGATATAATATGTTTTGTTTAGAACTAAAAGACATTGTAGATACTTCATCATCGTCCACATCATCTCTTTGATCAATTTCTAGAAATATGGATTGGTTTGTTGTTTCACCATCTATGAGATCACCAAGTGATCTGAAATAAAGTTCCTCCACAAAAGTGGAATAATGCAAGGCATATAATGATTTCCTGGCAATCATTTCCGCGGTTGGGATGTTTAGTTTTTGGAAAAACTGGTTTTCCAGGTCACAAATATGGATCACACCATTAGCAAACACGTAGGTCTCGTTTGCTATTACCTTTCCGTCCACTTCCACGTGGCCCTTATTAAGGGTGAATTTATGGGCAACTCCTCTTTTAGATTGTATTTTAGAAGAATTGGTTCCATTTCTGCCAACTATTAATTCAGGAAACATGAGGTTTTCCAACAAATGTAACGTGTCGTGTTTGATTTCGTTGAACGAATCTTCAGTGGTTGCGTATTTTGAAAGATCATAGTTAGCCGAATAATATCTTAGTTGTATATCCGACAACGATTCCTTTAAGACTTGGTTTGTAGGAATAAATATCGTTTGGGTTCCATTTAGAAATTCTTCACAAGTTTTAGGAAAAACGTGAACCTTTTTCTTTGGCTTCTTTTGTTTCTTTTTCTTTTTGCCATTGGTGATGATTTCATCGATATCGGCAAATAACAGCTGGAAAATATTACTGAATAGGGATATCTCAGGATTCTTATTATTCATCAACGTTTTACAAATGGTTGGTTTTATAGGTAATAAATTATCAACACCTTGAATGTATGAATGTTGGTGTTTGGCATAAATGTCTTCGTCCACGATATACGATATTTCATCAATCACATACTCCAGAGTTTCAAAATCAGGACGTATTTTAACCAGATAATTAGTACTACCTACTTCATAATAAGTTTGATAGACAGATTCTTCTGTACCCAATAATCCAACTTGAACTTTTTGATTGATGATATATCTATTCAAATCATTGTTATCCCAATCAATCTTATTCCCCTCAACAAACGCCAGGTTTATAGGTGCTAATAATGTCACATTTTGCATTAGATTTAACTGCGGTATCATGCCTTGTCGTTGCAAGACTCGAAGAAAGTATGAGTATTGTGGTTTTGACGATAGAATGTCCACTATCGTTATAGGTGTAGGTGTGGGATCCACAGATGAAGTGGAGGTTGTTGCAACAGCTGAAACACCATGCAATAGATAGATTATCAAGAACACCCAATAGGATTTCATATTGTGGATAAGTAAGAAAAGAAGTAGAATGAACCCTTGTGATAAAAAAAAAACGCTGTGATTCTTAATCTCTCTGTCTATCTGGAAACGAACAAAAAAAAATTGCCAGTATTTCCAGTCAGATAAACTGGAACGAAAAAATAACAACAAGCGCAGAACCCGTGCCACTCAATCAAACCACCATTACAAGCATCAATCTTATGGGTCAATGCTGCTGCTGCCACCAAGAGCTGTACGACATAGACTGATTGTATCTCGAACCTCCGTTGAAGGACAACAACTAGAAAGAAGACGAACCATTGAAAATGATTTAGGAGAAGCTGAGGCAGAATCAATTTCCAGTGCATTACCCGAAGGATTCAAACATGATAAGTTACCAAAGACAACTGAATTTTTAAACAAAACTAATAAATATTACCCCATTATACTTAATATCACACATGGAGCCATTTGGGGAGTCTTGGCACGTAAAGGTTTAATTGCATTAACATCATACAAAGGAGCCTATCTTGGTGGGGTAATTTGGGCCAATTTTGCTGCATGTATAGTAATGGGAATGGCCATCGATGGAGAAGTACTCTGGATTGGACTAATAGAAAACAATGTGTTTCCCAATAAAGGAGCAATACCTGTTTATACGGGTATAACAACTGGGTTTTGCGGAACCGTGTCGTCATTTTCATCAGTTATTTTAGAATCATTCAATAAAGCCGCAGATACGGAAATTGGAATACGTTATAATTATCCTAATGGAGCATATGGAATAATGGAATTTTTAGCTGTGATTTTGGGTCAATTTGGATTGTCAATTATGGGATTTCACATGGGGAAACAATTTCTGGCAGCAATGGATCAATATTTACCACTGATTACATTACTGACATACAGAATTTTGGAACTTATATCTATAATGATTGGTGTTGTACTACTTGTAATTACATGCGTTTTGATCGGTGTTGAAAAAGAAGGGGCTTGGCGAAGTTGGACATTTGCTATGCTATTTGCTCCGTTTGGTGCTCTTCTGAGGTATTACTTATCGAAATATTTGAATAGCAAAGTTGCGAATTTCCCACTTGGAACTTTCACTGCCAATTTTACAGGTAGTGTATTGCTTGCAGTATTCACATTACTAGCGAGAGGTAAAATACACGGTGGAAAGGGCCGTATTGTTACGAATACCATCGCCTTGCATGTTCTTGATGGATTAGACGACGGATTTTGTGGTGCTTTGACGACTGTTAGTACGTTTGTTGTTGAGTTGTTTGGTTTAAAGACGTTACACAGTTACAAATATGGTATAGTTTCTGTTATGGCTAGTTTTATAGCTGTATTACTTATATTGGGGTCCTATAACTGGGCAGTTGGGCTCACTTAATAGAATGTTTTATTTTATGATAATCTTACTCTTGGGAACAATCGATTCGCAAATCTCTGAGTGTTCTTAATTTAGAATTTAAGTATAGACAAACGCTATTGCTTGCCAAGATACTATGTTTAAATGATAACGTTTGGGGTGAAAAAATGCCGTCCCCTCATATGATGTGGAGTAAAATTTTACAACGGATAAACTTCTCGGCAAAACTTTTTACAATAGAATATTTTCTATTGTCCGATCGTTTGCCCTTTCCTGAATCAAGATTCATAATTTTATTTTTCGTTAAATTTCTCCATAATTTCGCAATTTCTTGAGATGAAACTCATCTGGAAAAACTTTTTGTTCCTGTTTTGTGATTAAAATTAATAACATGCAGAACTGCGAGATCTGGATTTTCTCCATTTATCCCACACAGTACTCCACTCACCAGCATATACGAGAGTGTGGTGCAAGCGTTGTATATGGGACGGTGGAAAAATTGATATACACAAAAATGTGTTAGGTGCAGTTTATTGGATGATTTGTAAAGATTAATTTCGTGGCAAACGTTTTTTGGTAAATTTTAGTGGAAAAACTATTGGTGGTGTTTTGTGTTTCTAATTTTAACAACCCATTGTTATGATTTTCCCCCGCAATGAGGAATTACTATAATCCGAACACGAAAATATTATTTTTCTCTCACATTTTGTTGGGGAGGCGTTCGGAAAAATACCAATAATTAATGCGAGATCAATGCAAAAAATCCGTGTGTTGATTTTTTTTTAATATCAACCCTCTCAACTACACCACATTGTGCTCTTTGTTAATTTTAAGCTGAACAAAGTTTCATTATGTATGTTTTTTTGATCAAAGCAAACACAGTCTATTTTTGGGTATACTTTAATCTTTTTCAAATCGTATAAAACTGATTGTACCAGGAGTGAATACGAGGTAACAATCAGTACCAACCATTCGGCTTTAGTCTCCTTCGGATTAAATAATTAATTATTTACGCTTTCATGCATGGTGGGTGAACGAGTTACAAAATAGTTTAGTTGCCTTGCGGAAGTCTCCTCAATTGGCTCAACTCTGGAATGAGTGTCTTGTCGCCTTTGGTTTCATTTTTTTGTACAATTTTCTCCACTTTTTAATGACCTTTCGGAAGTGAAACTTGCTGCATTAATCCTTTTTTTCTTGTAGTTTTTTTTAATTCTCTACGTTTTGCTTGTTGGATGTTCTGACTTTGATAGCCCAGTAAGAGAAGTTTTTCCAGAGTCCAATACTCAGCCTCCCCGGAGAATAAACAGCTATCTTTTCAAAAGGAAGAGATGATATAATTTCGGATTTTCTTAATTGAGTGACATAAAAGAAGAATGAAATAGATTCTTGGCTGGTGGCACTAAACTAAAACTTAGTTTCACTTTGTGCGTGTCTCTTTTTTTTCGCTTTGTTAGAAGAAATGACCTCCAACCCCGCAAATAATTTATGTATGCATGGCTCACTAAACAACCGTCTAGCATTATGCCTAGTAATTTACATTATTGCGCATACTGTATCTTAAGTTCCCCAACCTAATCTCAAAGGGCAAACGGCTACAAAGTTTACATTCCTCTGTCATCCCTTCTTTTTATTTTGTCTTTTTTAGAGGAAAAAGAATCACCCTACAAATCGCTGGCTTCTGTCTTATTTTTTTTTTGGTCGCGCTTCTGGCCGCGGCTGGCTGGCAGGAATTATTTTGCGACGACACGGCTGACCGAAAAAAAATAATAAATCTTCAATGATCAATAAAGCAATCTTATACAACTAGGCGACTGATTAACCATGGTAAGAGTCTGGGGTTCAGGAACTGAAAGCATAAATGCCCAAGTTATTGTTTTCTAATCCTCCAACCAGAAATATGGTCATTGTTCAGAAAACAAAAAGATTTGTAGAAAAGTTAATTGTGGGAAGAAGTGTAAATTGTTATTCCTCACTGTAAAAAATTTTTCCATAAATTATTTATTCCTGTACCTGGCATTTTGTGTTGCATTGCTGCATTGGTTGCTAAACAAAATAAAAATTTTCTTCTTGAAACGCCCAACCATCGCCTTATACCACAATTTTTTTTTGTATAATATTCCATTCCCTCGAACTTAATGTGCCTCCCCACCATACCTCCACCTTTGAAAATTCTAATCTGGTATCTTGTTTTGTGTTTTGTGTCTTATTTGTATTTCCTATGTGCGAGATTAATTAAAATTTGTGTTGTAAACACGTCTTCCCATCTTAACTCAGTATGGGGATTCGGAGTGGGGGAAAATGAAATCCATTCATAAAATAAATACCCTACTATTCAAATGACATATAAATACTCGAGGATATCTCCCTGATTGTTTTTAAAAAATTATTTTCTACTTCTCCTTTCAATCTACTCTATCAATCAACTATTCATTCTTTTCCAAGCTTAACACAATGGGTTTAAAAGAAAGCAAATTATTAAGAAAATACATCAATTTTGATGAAAACACTGCTGGTTCCTCTAGAAGAGGTATCCTTATGGGTTTGTTCGCTGCCTTTGGTGGGTTCTTGTTCGGTTATGACACTGGTACTATTTCTGGTGTTTTAGCTATGCCATATGTCAAGGCACATTTCCCTTCTGACAAAGTTGATTTCACTTCTGGTGAAAGTTCCCTTATTGTTTCTATTTTATCCGTTGGTACTTTCTGTGGTTCTTTGATTGCTCCTCTTTTCTCCGATAGAATTGGTCGTAGATGGACTTTGATCATCTCAACCTTGTTTGTTTTCATCTTGGGTGTTCTTTTACAAACTATTGCTACTGAAAAGAAATTACTTATTGCCGGAAGAGCTATCGCTGGTACTGGTGTTGGTTTAATCTCCGCTGTTATTCCAAATTATATCTCAGAAACCACTCCAAAATGGGCTAGAGGTTCCGTTACTGCTTCTTACCAATGGATGATTACTTGGGGTCTTTTGATTGCTGCTTGTGCTAACAAAGGTACTGAAAACAGAAATGATTCAGGTTCTTATAGAATTCCAATTGGTATTCAATTCTTGTGGGCTTTGATTTTGGGTGTTGGTTTCATCTTCCTTCCTGAAACTCCAAGATACTGGGTTTCCAAGACTAATGAAGTTAAAGCTAAAGACTCTTTGAGTATTATTAGACACTTACCTGTTGATCACCCAGACTTGGTTGAAGAATACGAAGAAATTAAAGCTAACTACGAATACGAACTTAGACATGGTAACGCATCTTGGGCTCAAGTTTTCAAAAACGTCAACAGACAACACCACAGATTATTAACTGGGGTTGCTCTTCAAGCTTTGCAACAATTCACTGGTATTAACTTCATCTTCTACTATGGTACTCAATTCTTTAAACGTTCCGGTATTGAAGATCCTTTCCTTATTCAACTTGCCACTAACATTGTCAATGTCGGTATGACTGTTCCAGGTATCATTTTGGTTGAAACTTGGGGTAGAAGACCTTTGTTGATCGCTGGTAGTGTGGTTATGGCTGTTTCACAATTGCTTGTTGCCATTGTTGGTGTGGCGGCTGACTCTCATGCTGCTAATCAATGTTTGGTTGCCTTCTCATGTATTTTCATTGCTGCTTTCGCTGCCACTTGGGGTCCACTTTGTTGGGCTATTGTTGGTGAATCCTTTGCTTTGAATGTTAGATCTAAATCTATTGCCATGGCTACTGCTTCTAATTGGATTATCAATTTCGCTATTGGTTACGCTACTCCATACATGGTTGATTCTGGTCCAGGTAACGCCGATTTGGGATCAAAAGTGTTCTTTATCTGGGGTGGTTTCAATATCATTGGTGGTGTCTTTGCTTACTTCATGGTTTATGAATCTAAAGGTCTTACTTTGGAACAAGTCGATGAAATGTACATGAAGATTGACCATGCTTGGCAATCCAAGAAATTCGTCCCAAGCACTCACGCTTTCAGAGATGATGACATTCACCGTGTCTCTACTGATGGTAAAGCTGAAATGGCTGAAGTCGAAGAAAATTCAGTATAATGTAACTGTCTTGTTATTTTGTTACGATTATGTTTTAGTTCTCCTCCTATGTTTAGTTTTTAATTATAAATATTTCTTTTACTGTTTAAATTTTTGTTTACTGTAGTATATTTTTGTATCTTAGACTGATAAGTTTATTACTACTTGTTTTGAATGAAAATTGTTTGTAGCTTTCATGTCAGGGGTATTTCTTTACTATTGCGCGCCACAAAAAGTACGCGCAAATATAATAATAATTGTTGCGAAATTTATCCGATAGTTATCTCGGAAATTTGACTTATTCTTATCTATTGTGTTTATATTCAAGGATACTTTTTCCTAGATCAGGGTCTTTTTATTCTTATCGCTTTATCTTGTTACATTTTCTTGTCATGTCTCTTTTCTGTACAAAAATTAAAGTTAAACATTGATGATCCCCCCCCTGTTCACTGTGAAAATTGTATACCCATCTTGGCACCAGTACTCCTCTTTCAATACCCTTTACCCATAACTACTTAATCGAGACATATAATGACAAATACTAAATATAGTGCATGGGTCAATGGATGGTGTTTTTGGTTAGGAGCTTTGATCCTTTTTTTTTGCCTTGGGATTTCCACGAACAGAGGAGAAACGTGGGCTATTTGATTTAAAGTTTTATAGATTTAGAGGATTTTACATGACATATAAATTTGTACAATACTTAGTAATTAACCTATATAATTAATATTTAAAACAAATGTCCAAGTATTTGGCACGGCGATTTTTTCCATTTTGGGTAATGAACTGCATGACTACAATCATTAGAATGAAATATTTCAACTTTATTTTCTTAATTGCACAAGATTAATAAATATATAAAGTGATTGAATTTTCTTCCACATTATTGTTAGACAATAATATAATTGAATCCACACTTTATTTTATTTTGTTTTGCAATTAATTTTATAATGACAGATCTGAAAGAACAATTGGCAAAAGTTTCACCTGTATCTTCCCTCATTCAAGATGAAGATACTTTAGCAAATGATGAATTATTCGAATTGAATGATTCTGTATTGAATAAAAAATTAAAGTTGGTCAATGATGCAATTGATGAAATTGGTTTCACTCCGTATCATCTTAAATTATTTCTCCTTAATGGTATGGGATATTGGACAGATACTCAATTGACTTATCTTGAAAGTAGTGTTAGAACATTTGTTAATTATCAGTTTGGTTACAAATACCCTGTTTCAAATGAAATGTTGGCAGCTGGTTTACTTATTGGAGCATTATTTTGGGGATTCTCTGCTGATTTGATAGGTAGACGTTTAGCTTTTAATTTGACTTTATTATTGAGTGCCTTTTTCACCATTTTGACAGGGGTAATGAACAATATGGCATCTTATTGTATATTTGTGTTTTTGAGTTGTTTCGCAGCTGGTGGTAATTTGGTTTTGGATACTTGTATATTTTTGGAATATTTACCTCATAAAGATCAATGGTTATTAACTTTTTTTGCATTTTTTTGGGGTATTGGACAAGTTGTGGCTGTTGCTTTGGCTTATGCTTTCTTGCCTAATCATAGTTGTGAATCTGCCGAATATTGCCCTTCTCATATTAATCGTGGGTGGAGATACGTTTATTATACCAACGGATCAATAGTGTTAGCTATGGCTATTTTACGATTAACACTTATTAGATTGCAAGAGACCCCAAAGTTTTTGGTATCAAACAATCGTGACTCAGAAGCTATTGACATTTTGCAAAATATTGCTAAGAAGTATAACCGTTCTTGTTCATTGACATTGGAAGATTTGGAAAATGTGGGCAAAATAGAAATCAACGATGACTTTAGAAAGCATATTGATATAAAGGGAACATTTAAATTAATTTCTCATCATGTCCAAATATTGTTTTCTAATAAAACTATGGCTAGATCAACAATATTGGTTTTCTTATCTTGGCTTTTATTAGGTATTTCGTACCCTCTTTATTCATCATTTTTACCAGTTTATTTGGCAACAAGAGGTGCTAATATATCAGCCCCAGATGTTCATGGAGTATACAGAGACAATTTGATCTCCAACACTGTTTCCATGGGAGGACCATTGATTGCTGGTGCTTTATTATACTTCTTCCCATGGATAGGTCGTAGAGGTGTCTTGTTCATTGGTGGTGTTGCTTCTATGGCTTTCTTGTTTGGATACACTCAAATTAAAACTAGAGCACAAAATGTGGCACTTTCTTCAATTTCATTTGCTTCCATGTACATATACTATTCAGCTTTATATGCATACACTCCAGAGGTTTTCCCATCGGCAGCTAGAGCTACTGGTAATGCCATATCCATTGCTTGTACTAGAGTCATGACTTGTATAGTGCCTGTCATTGCATATTACTCCAACACTTCTTCATCAGTACCGATTTGGATATGTGGTGCGTTCGTTGGTGTGATTGGGTTTTTGGCTTTGCTTTTCCCATACGAGCCAAGTAAACATAGAGTTGTATAAAGTGCCAAAGTATTTCGATTACTCTTTAGTGATATCATTTGCTCATCTGTAGTTAGGACTGTTAAATATTATATTCTATTGTGTGTTTATTGTCTTGTGTATCATTGGGGTCGTTTTCTTTTTCTATCTAATATCTATTTAGCTTTCAAACAATACATTCTCACAGGATATAATTCTTTGGGTAAACCTTTCTGTATATCACTAGCTATTAATTTGAACCCAGCTCTTTCAAACAATTCCCTAAATTTGGCGTCTGTACGAGTCACTGAACTATCATCTTCGTCAAATATATCTTCAATTGGAGCAATATTTTCCTTTACAATCATAGTTCCATCTTCAATCAAGGCACCACGACATCTAATCCAAAACTCAACCAAAACATCGTCAGGCAATTGACCCACGCACCACTGACACCAAATCAACCAATATGGATGTTCAGGTTCCCAATCTTGCATCCCTATATCATATATCTTCCCCAATTTCCCCTTCAGTCTAACTTCACTCAATTCATTTTCCATCTGTGCCACAAATGGTTTCACAGGTTCTAATAAATCAACGGAGTCACTGATTTTCCATAATAAATCACGAGTGATTCTTCCTATACCTGCACCCATATCAATGGTGGTTTTGGAGACACCTTCTGGACATACCATTCTTGTTGATAATTTACGTATAAATGTAGATGAGCCAACAATATCTGCTTTTGGCACGGCTGTTTGTTCACCATATCCTCCAAGAACCCCGTTTACTGAAGCTGGAGTGTTTGACCAATATTCAATTGCAACGTCATAATTGATTTGAGAGTCTGCTGGTACTTCTGAAGGTTCGAAATCTATTTCCCAATCTTGTTGTGATTTAGCTGGCATATTTTGTGATTTGATAAAAGTTGTTGGGAGTGATTTTTATTATTATTATTTTTTCCTCCATCTGTTTTGAGATGAGGATTGAATCGATTCTAGAATCTTGATCTGGAAAGCTGGTCACCAGATATAGAAGGTTCACACATATCCAATGAAACGAGCTCCATCAAGATATATTAACAAGTGCTTGTTTAAAGAAGTCAAAAGCCGGACATTTAAAATCGTACCACTTACTACATAGATATATTTAGACACTGTCCATCTCTAATTGTAGTAGAACTACTTGTCAACGCAGGGGGGATGAGAGGCACAAGCAGAGAAGTATTAATGTCTGTGAGTGGTCAAGATAAGTTATCGGAGTTTCTATATATAATACCGGACATTCTTCGCTCCAGAGTTCAAAAATCTCTAATTTATTGATTGATTGATTGATTCATTCCTAGAGGGTCTCTTGTGACTCGGAATGACAATCCTGATTTGGAAGCGAAAAATTTGCTCATATTATTATAACCAGTCTACAAATCAAAAATTATTTACAACCAGTCTAGGGAAGAAAAAAAATTTACCGATATTACAAGTTAGTGTATATATATAGCCCAGGAGCATCACATGTGGTCATATTAGTTTAAGTTAAAAAGTGAAAACCCAGTCAAAAACCAATGATCCTAATAAACGACGTCAAACATGCATGTATGGAATGCGTGAGGGGCCACCGATCCTCATCTTGCAAACACCACCAGCGACCACTTTTACAAGTTCGATCCAAGGGACGACCGGTTGTTTATGCCAACGGGAACCCTAATCATCGTATTGCCATATTCGCCGAAGAAGTAGCCGATTCAGAAGAAACAACAACCATAACAACAACAACAAAAAACAAATGCAAAAGTGCACCAATAATAATTCTTAAAGCATCATCCAAACAAGTAGTTGATTTAACTAGTGGTGCGATTATTGGACCTTATGATGAATCAAAAACTCAACGCAGTACATTACCAAAAAGAACCCCACTGCCACCTGTTATTCATGAACAGAGCTTTATAAATACATCAACTTGTTGTACGCCAAAAATATCAAAGGGGAAATCTTGTGGGTGTTGCAACAATAAAAAAAAGACAATTAACAAGTCAAAAATTTTACAAAACTATATTAAAACAAAATTGAACAAACAAGTCAATCCAGACAATGCAGTGGTATATGTACAGGATTCAAAAAGTGAAAAACAAGGAGAACAACAAATATATGGAGTGATACCAGTTCCTTCCTGTTCCATACCTGGGACTTGTTGTTGTAATGATTTGTGTTCATGTGAAGGATGTGTGGTACATGGGAATACAGCCTCCTCACTGACCACTCAGGAACAACCACTACCACCACCACCACCACTACCACCACAACAACAACAACAATCATCTGAATTTATGGATTATGGCTACAACCAATTGCTACCCAAGGAAGAAAATATTGTATTCAACACTTTACCATTGGCTAACAATAACACCACCACCACTATATATTCCAATAGTACTTTAGCCAACAGTGGTGGCTCTATACAATCTGATTTATCTAATGAATGTACTTGTCCATCTGATGCATGTGACTGTACCAACTGTGAAACTCATGGGATAATTAATGGATATCGGTTGGATGAATATTTTAAGGATCAAAATAAATTTATCAATGCATTAGATTTCAATTTTGCAGAATTACTAGCACCTACCCCTCCCCAAACCAACTTGTCCCATCAATCAATCCCAGCACCTTTTATGAATCTGGAAACCAGTCCATTGCAACATATTCAATCCGCACCATTAACTAACAACGACTTGGATCATTTCACACGTGGCATGCCAAGCATGGTTGTACCCACATCACAGAATCATATTGTTCAGCCACAACCACACCAACATGAACTGACATCGGGGAAGTATGGTGTGTTGACCTGGACGGATAGCACAACTGAATTCACACCCAAAAATCCACTCACCAAAAATGGGAAAGGTTCTTGTTGTTCGAAAAGATAATGTGGCATATTTTGTATTATAGAAGAGCCTTTTGTAAATAATGTACAAAAATATTAATTTTAATGTGGATCCAAGAGGAAATGTGGCATTAATAGGGGTTAGGGGATGAGGAAGGAATTGCCATATGTAATAACCATTTTCAAGGAGCTTACTGGTTGTTATGATGATTCAATATGTTGCAATTATAATTCACAGTACTGGAAGAGTGGATAATTATCCTTGAATGAAACGCAATTCAATGAAAGTTTAAAAGTTAGTTTGACATATTTTCTTCAAGATGCAACGTCCGGGGCTTTTTAGAGTTAAATTCTTACCAGATATATTGGCATTATGTACTTTGTTCATTTACCCATGAATTTTATGTAACACTGATTTTAAAACTTGGAGCATAGTTATTCATGGAATTGTATGGATAAGTAAAACGTGTAGGTCCTAATATATGTAACATATAACCTTGTTAGATTTATTTTGGTGTATAAATAGACATCCATATCCATGGTATATCTGACTTGATCCCATTTTACAACAACGACAACTAAACCAAAAAAACAAATTATCTACACCAATTCGAATCTACCAAAATGAAATTATTTATTGCTATCCTGTTTTTATTGTTCGGTACCGCTGTTGCAGAACAGTGGTTGTACCTTTACATTCTGTCTGATGATACTACCATCGATTCCCAACGTATTTACCATCCCAACGAAACCGACACTACCAATCGTTTGTATACTGGAACCGGTGAGGAATACAACGTAAGATTTTATATTGACGATGACATTTCTTGGATCACCACACCAACTTCACTTAGAAGTAACTATGCTTCTAATTGGGAATACGTGGCTTATGATAATCAATATCTTGTGATTGCTACTGATGGGGCATTACTGGTTACAGGGACGTACAGTGGTGATACTACTGCAACACGTTTGATATTTAATGGATCCGATCAGTTATATGCTATCCCAAATACAGATGGTGATGAGAATAGAACTTATTATATTGTTTCTCTGCCAGAAGCTGCTCCTGATGGTGGGATTCCTATTCAAATTTACTTTGAGCAAGTAGAACAATATTGGAAGAAACGGAAGTTGGCTAATTGATATAATCTTTTATATGTTTTTTTATATATTTTTAAATAAACAAAGTAGTTATCTTTAATATGTTTAGGGGGACATTCTTATGTTATAAGATTCGGGCTCCCAACAGACAGATATTACCTTAACAATATTATTACATGCTGGGTGAGAAATTGCAATCTGTCCTGTATATAAATAGTGAAATTTTTATCAACAACAAAGTTTCATTTCTCACTGACAGTCCCAGTGCTTTTTGGAAAAAAAAAAAAAATACAAAAATAAGAAGGCTTGAGCACATTCAACTATTATCACTATCGATCAGTATCATCATCTTTTTTTTTTGTTCTTTTCATCTGTCTTATACCTTCAAATTAAGTCATGGAAGAACCAACAGATATTTCATATTATATTGGTAAAGATGCCACGGAATCATTGAATACTTTGGATGTTCCATTGGATGGTGGACAAGTTGTTACCATTGATTTTCAAAATGAATTATCAGATGACCCATCTGAATTAATCCAATTCTTGACTGATGAAAAAAGTAAGAAGCAGTATTGGATTGGTGCAGCTAGTGGATATGCCAAATTGGGGAAAATTAAAGAACTGATGGAATTTATTAATTCTGCATTAAAATTGGATTATTTTAATGAAAATGATAAAAAAACATTTGAAAGTTTTATTATTTGGCTTTTTTTACAAAATGTAAATAATGGGATTGATAAAAAAGATAATTTGAATAAAGTGAAACAAGAGATTACTAAATTAAATTTTAGAATTCAAAATGATTCAGAAACAAGTACTACGAATAGTACTTCTAATTTATTGAGTCAAGCCATTTTATATTTATATGATTCTAAAGAAGATGATGCAGTAGATATTTTTGATAATATATTGAAAATTGATCAAAATAATTGTTTTGCATTATTGGGGAAAGCTCAAGCAATTTTAAGTAAAACGAAAAATTATTCCCATGCTTTGAAATTATATCAACAAGTATTGATTTTGAACCCAGCAATGAAACCAGATCCAAGATTAGGAATTGGTTTATGTTTTTGGTTTTTAGGAGATGATAAAATGGCTCTACAGGCATGGGAAAGAAGTTTGGAATTGGATTCTACTAATATAAAACTGAGAATATTTTTAATCTTGGCTAAATTTCATTCTACATTTACAAATTCTTTAAGTGATGAAGAATTTTTGGAAAATTATAAAAGTTGTTTAAAAGAATTGAATAAAATCCATCAATCAAGTATAAATGATTCAACTGTCTTGTTAGCTTTAATTTCTTATTATTTTTCGAAAAGTAATTATGAAACTGTCACTAAAATTGTTAAAAACATTGTTTCAAGCATAACTGGATCTGATAATCTAATTAAATTTAATGCATTCACCAGAATTTCCAAATATGAATCTAATGTTTTGTCTCAATGTGCAACTTGGTTAGCTAGAATTGAATTTGCTCGTGGTGATTTCACCCAATCTTCTAAATATTTCCAAGAAGCAATCAAGTTGAATGAAACTAATATTGTTGCCAAATTAGGGTTGGGTCTGTCTCAATATAATCGTGGATCAACGGAAGAAGCTAGTTTAACTTTTGAAAGTATCTTGAGAAGTAATGTCAAATGTCTAGAAGTCAACTATTCCCTTGGAGTTTTATATGCTAAGCAGAACTCGAAAAGTAAAAAAGAAATGGCTATTCAAGTATTGGAAAGATATATAAGATTATCAAATAACCGTGGATTATCGGCCAGTGACGAAGAACTAGTATCTAACAAAGAACCAATTGCTTTGAATGCATACTTGATTCTAAGCCAGTTATATGAAGGCAAGGGTGATATGAATCAAGCTTTGACCTACTTGAACAAAGCCGTTGAATCAAGAAAACAAATAGACAAAGACGTTCCATTGGAAGTATTTAATAACATTGGTGTTTTCCAATTTTCAAAACAAAACTATGACAAGGCAATTGAAAATTTTGAAAATGCTATTGAAAAATTAGATGGACATGAATTTAAATCACCTGATGGTGATATTTTGATTGATTTACCACAAGATTTGAAAACTTCATTAACATTTAATTTAGCAAGAACAAAAGAAATTTCCAAACAAGATGATGCTTTAGAAATTTATGAAAAATTAATAAATGAATGTCCAAATTATTTTTCTGCCAAATTAAGAATATTATTTTTGAATTGTATTAAAGATGGTATACCCAAAGAAGAAATCAAGAGTGAAATTGAACATCTTTTAGAATTGAATGCTTCAGATTTAGAAATAAGGTCATTTTATGGATGGTTTATTAAGAATTTCGGTAAGAAATTACATATGCCTTCTGATGCAGATACAAAATTACAAAAGGATACTTTAGTTGAATATGATCTGCATGATTGTTATGCATTGATTTCATTGGCAAATATTTATTGTATTATGGCTAGAGATACTAAAGGTGCTGATGAGAAAAAGAAGAAATATTATCTTAGAGCAGTTGAATTATTTACTAAAGTATTAGCATTAGATTCCAAAAATGTTTATGCTGCTCAAGGATTAGCAATTGCTTATATTGAAAATAAACAATCAAATAAAGGATTAGATATTTTAAGAAAAATTAGAGATTCTTTGAATGATATTTCAGTTTATTTAAATTTGGGACATGTTTTATGTGATTTAAAACAATTTGGAAAAGCTATTGAAAATTATGAATTAGCATTAGCTAGATATACAGATGGTAAAGATGCTAGAATTTTAACATTTTTAGGACGTGTTTGGTATTTAAGAGGAAATTCAGAATTGAATTTAACATATTTGAAAAAATCATTAGAATATTCAGAAATGGCATTGAAAGTTTCTAAAGCATCTTCAAAATCTGCACTTTTATTTAATATTTCATTTGTTCAATTTCAAATTGCTGATTTTATTACTAAACAACCAATTAATCAACGTAATGTAATTGATATTGAAAATGCAATTTCAGATTTAACTAAAGCCATTGAAATTTTAACACAATTATCTTCAGATGATGAAAAACATCCACCATACCCAAAAGAAGAATTAAGAGGTAGAGCAAATTTAGGAACCAGTACATTATTGACACGATTAGCTAGTGTTTTGAATGAAACTAAAGATAATATAGCTGAAGTTGAAGAAAAGATTGAAAAAGCTAAACAAATTAGATTTGAAGAAGAACAAGATCGATTAAAGAAAGAAGAAGAAAGATTACATGTATTGAAAGAAAAAGAATTGGAATTGAGTAAACAAAGAATGATCTTACAAGAACAAGCACAACAATGGGCAGAAGAAAATAGGGCGACTATTGATGTTAGTGATGATAATAAAGATGGTGAAGATGATGATGGTTTGTTTGATGAAGAAGGGGGAACGGCATCAACTAAAGATAAAAAGAAAAAGAAGGGGGGTGCTGGTGCTGCAGCCAAGGGTAAGAAAGGTAAAGGTAGAACTAAGAAGAAGAAGAAAAACATTATTGATGATAGTGACGAAGAACCAGAACAAAACATTACTGATGAATCAGAAGGTGATGAAGAAAATGGAAAAACCAACGGTAAAAGAAAAGCGAATGGGAATGCTGGTGGTGGTGGAAAGAAAAAGAAGTCACATCTTTCAGCTGAATTTATAGAAGATAGTGAAGAAGAACTAGCTGATGAAGATTTATTTGGAGGAGAAGAAGATGATGATTAGACAAACTGATAAAAACCCAAGATTCGTCCTCCCCCCCTCCAAAAGACTTTAAACCAAAAACAAACCAAAAAAAAAACAACAACTAATTAAAGTGATGTATATGTATCTATAAAAGAATAGGTTCCTCTTTTTTTTGTATAATAAAAATAGTACTTATTTCATAAACTAAATGTCTTACCTCTTGAACCATTGTCTCATTGCCTTATTACCATCAGAAGTCAGTTTAAATAATGATTTTTCAAATTCATCTAAAGTATAAAGAAAATCATTATTTAAAGTCTTATTAGCATTATTACTAAAATTATAAATTTCTAAACTTCGAATTTTTAAACAATTCATAATATTTTCAATTATATCATCATCTGAATAAATTTCTCCCCATTTTAAAATTAAATCATAATAATAAGGAGTTAATTTATGTAAATCAATAGATACGGGATCGGTCTTTATAGCATTCATTACTTTTTCATTTATGATTTCAGGATTAATAAGTTCTAAAAAATTCAACGTAGTATCATTATCATTATTATCAACTGGTAAAATACCTAATACTCCAGCTAACCAATATGGTAATTCAATTTTTGTTCCTTCTTGTATTGGTTTTCCTGGGTTTCCTTCTAAATAACCTAATCCAGGGACGGTTATGTTGAATTTACATGAGAGTTTTTCGGAATCTGCTAGTATGTCGTCGATGTCATAGTAATCATTAGTCATTATTGTTTATTGTGGATTTGATGTATAAAAACAAAGGTTTTTTATTTTTTTTTTTCGTAGTTAGAGTAATACGCGTTTGTTCGTTCGTTGTTGGTTAATGTTTGGAAATGTCCCAGAGAGGCGCGACATTTGGCAACCAACCAACCAAATTATGTATTGAATTCAATAACCAATGGTGGTTGCCAGATTGTTGAATAACTTCAGGTTGAGGATTGAAATAATAGAAGGTAGTGGTCCTAGTTTTATTGTAAGTCTATTTCACTTTCCCAACTTTTATGTGGACTACGCAGTCTTTTTTACCATTCTCATATATTACAGGACCTCCAAAAGACCCCCCCTCCTCATAACTCAGTTCTCAGTATAATCAAACTATTTCTGAAGCTGTAGTATATGTTTAACCCATGTGGCACTCTTTATTGTTTCCCTTAAATGAAATAATGTGGTGGTTTTTTTTCTATTATTCCCCTACCAAGTAAATACTTTTGACAAATAGATGACTACGGGGTGATGGCATGTTCAAAGTCATGATTCATAACATTCCATAAAAGCGCAAATAATAAATAATCGGCAATCACATGGATATTACACTTGTTTCATAGTTTGTATTGTGTGGAGGAGGATGATGATGATACATGCCATAATGAATAGTTGTTGTATGTTTTGGGTCATCATTTTATTATATGGAGATCCTCCGCAGAGAGCCGGCTGGCTTAGAACAACAACCAATAAATGACACGTCGTAGTTTTATGCTACGGGGGAATTGTAATTTAAACTGTTCCACCTAAAAAAAAGCATAGCAAGCGGGGTACGGTATGCAGTGGACTCTGTAGAAAACGTTCATCTCAGTGGCTTGTTTGGTTGCTTAGCTTAGTTTACCAGGGCACCCAATTTTTCAAATGCCGAACAATGTTGGAGAAGACCATATTCCTAATACGGTAATTTTTTTTTTCTTTTGACATATTACTGGTTCGGTGAATAGTATCCACACAATCCTATCCTAACCCATGGCTAGTACTATAGGATTCTAGGTTTTATAAACTAAGTGTAATGATACCTTTCTTGGCCTCAATGACAGGGGGGGTGCGATGATGATGAAGGGTTAGTGAACTATAGAATAGTCAATTTGGGCAAAGTTTATTTAGTGGTAATGCAAGGTTTGTGATTATATGCATAATACAGTTGGAAATCTCTAAGTTTTAAGATTATAAAATTACGTATTCGATGTACCTTCCCTTCCCCCACACACGCATGAAGGAAGGAATTTGTACATTGTATAAGTTACCGGAACGGGCTAACAATGAGAAAAAGTAGTAGTTGTTATCAGTGAGATAACAGTGGAGGTGGAGCCCTGCAAAAATGGTAAATACACGATATCATATATATAAAGCGCATCAATTCTCCTCTTCTGTTTTACTGAGTGAGCGAGCGTTATCAGTATCAATCAGTAGACCAGGAAAATTTTTGGTCTTTTTTTTTTCTTTGCCCTTTTGTTCATACTATTTATTCCCACTATGACAACAGATCATCAACTTTCAGAACAACAGATAATGACACACGGCATACGATCAGTTATAAACTATTTGAACAGTTTGGCCCCACGGTTCTTGTTGAAAAAGGGTGATATTGAAGTATTAGACAGTCCTATCACATTTTATAAAACTTTATTATTGAAAATCAGTAATTCTAAACGTCGCATATTTTTATCTACTTTATACATTGGTAAGACTCAACATGAATTAATACAATGTCTTGATGATGCAATGGCAAAGAATGAAGATTTGAAAGTTTATGTCTTAACAGATGCTTTAAGAGGTACAAGAGAAGCTCCGGAATGTTGTTCAGCTTTACTTTTGGCTGGTTTACAACAAAAATATGGTCATCGTGTTGATATTCGTATGTTTCATACTCCTCATCTTTCAGGGATAACTAAATATTTAGCACCCAAAAGAGTTAATGAAGGGTTTGGACTTCAACATATGAAATTGTATGGATTTGATGATCAGATCATACTAAGCGGAGCTAATCTTTCAGAAGATTATTTTACTAATCGTCAAGATCGTTATTATGTTTTTAATAATAAACCGTTGACTGATTATTATTTCAAAATTCATGAGGCCGTGGGATCAATTTCTTATAAAATAGTACATACTGATAAACTACCACAAGGTTTTAAAATGACTTGGCCAACTACTAATTCTTCATGTGAACCTCATTTAAATTTCCAACGATTTATTAGTGATTCATCTTATTTATTAACTCCACTATTGAAACAACAAGAATTAAATTCATTTGAAGAATATGAAGATGATGAAGAATTTGATACGATTGTTTATCCAGTTTCTCAATTCACACCATTATTCCCACAAAATCAAGATGAACTGACTGAAAAACCAGCTATATTAAGATTATTAACATATGGTGACTCTCTTAAAGTTAAATGGTGGTTTACTGCTGGGTATTTTAATATGTTACCTGATTATCAAGAACGTTTATTAAATGGTAAATCTCAAGGAACAGTAATCACTGCTTCACCAAAAGCCAATTCTTTTTATAAATCTCCAGGAGTATCTTATTATCTACCACAAGCTTATTTATTGTTTGCAAAGCAATTCTTGGAAAAGATTCGAAACTTGGGTAAATCAGCTTTAATAACAGTGTATGAATGGCAAAAGGGGGTAGTAAATACACCTGGAGGTTGGTCTTATCATGCCAAAGGATTATGGCTTACTGCACCTGGTGAAGAAGAACCAAGCATTAGTGTTGTTGGATCATCGAATTATACGAAAAGGGCATATTCTTGTGATTTAGAAAGTAATGCTATAATAATCACTAGAGATGAAGAATTAAAAAAGAAAATGAAAAATGAAATCAATCATTTGATGGAAGATGTACATGAATTAACATTAGAAGATTTTGCACCAAAATTAGACACTTCAAATAGTAAATTAGAAGAAGATTCTGAGAAGAATAATAAAAATAACAATAACAATAACAATGCGGTACCCAAATATACTATTGAAGAAGATAGAAGAATTAGTTATGGAGTTCATTTAGCTGTTAAACTTCTTGGTGGAAGATTATAAATATATAGAAGAAACGACTTACAAAAAAACGAAAAAAAATTTTTTGAACATTTGATATAATAATATCGATATAAATAAACATTTTAGTTTTTATTATTACTAGTATTATCGAAGTTCTAAAGATGGTTTGTTATCTCTATAAATATACATTTGAAACCTAATAACAACAAGGCAAAATAAATGCATACCAACTTCTATCCAACTCGGATAATTCACAGGGATTTCCCACCATTGTAACTTATTCATCATCATAATCAGTAATTTCCCACATAATTGTAATCCATTGACCATGAATTGAAAATATGTCCAATTAGGAAACATCCCCACTACACATTGATCCATCCAATTCATTGAAATGATAGGGAATAACAATATACTTGATATGAATCTACCCATGAACCAACTCCATTCAATTATATCTAAAAATATAAATTTCGCTTGATTATAAAAATATAATTTCCAACCCCAACATAAACATAATGATAACCCCGTCAAAAATAACAAACTAATTGAACTTATTCCTTGATTTATATTTTGAGTAAATTTATAAATTCTTAATTGTATACAAATTAAAACAATTAAACAACATGTTGAAATTTGACAAAGTAAAAGTACTTGTGATATGGGTACTATTGGATATTTTTTAGGGTATCTTTTCAAATATTCTGTTGAATTATTAATATATAGGAATGAAGTTAAAATTGATAAAAATTGAGAAATTAATGAAAAAATGGTATAATCTATGGAAATTCCATATACTGATTTCTTTTGTTTATTGTATTTGAGTTGATATGTGATGGATATTGAGTTGATTACTTCTGCTATTAGTATAGCATACTCTAACATGGTGGTGACAAGTCAGTTAGTCAGTGGTATGTATTAACTTTAATATATTTATTAAAGATGGAGAGACAGACAAAAAATGGAGATACCAAAAAAATATGCAACAAAAACAACATCCAAAAGAAAAAAATAATAACAATCTCCAATCCAACAAAACCTGTCAGCAACCCATTTTGATTTTAACAAAAGTTACTCTGCTGGATAATATGACACCGGAAATAGAAGGGAATTGGGATATAGTGATCACATCACTACAAGACATATGCAATACAAATGAATCATTGACATTTGATAATATTTATAAGAATAAAACATCACTGGAAATATCACAATTATCACTGGATGAATTAGAAAAACTTCAAGAAGAAATCATTAATCATCGATCCAATATAGGCACTGCTAAACGATTAATCAATACATCTACGGAAAATCTTTCGAAATTAATTGATGTCATTAATCGTGAAAATAAAGCCAAACAAGCAGCAGCAGCTTACAATCAAGCATCCAAAAAGAACAAACCAAGCACCACCACATCCACAACCACCAACAACTCCACAACCAATAATACTTCCAAAACTACTGGTCCCACAGATGTTAAAAAGATTGAGAAACGAAATAGTTTGAAATCCAAACAAACCAAAAAAATGGGTCGATCATATTGGACATCAAAATATAATCCACTGGATCCAATCTATATTGGACTGGAAGTAGCTTATAAATTAAAAAATCGACATTCAGAAGAATGGATTCAATGTGTAGTTGTTAAAATAATAGGTGATGGAATTAAATTTGAAATTAAAGATCCAGAACCTGATGAAAATAATAACCCGGGGCAAGTTTTCAAAGCTAATTATAAAGAAATATTATTGATTCCTCCTAAGGGTTACGATTTAGTTAATTATACTTATGGATGTAAAGTATTGGCTAGATATCCTGATACTACTACTTATTATCCTGCTATTGTTGTGGGGCATAAGAAAGATGGGAGTGTCAGGTTGAAATTTGATGGGGAGGAAGAAGTGAATAAAGAGACTGAAGTGGAGAGACGATTAGTATTGCCAATACCTGAAAAGTAAGTAGTAAAATACGCGATTGTATTAATAATAGCATTGTTAGTAGTAATATACTGATTTTTCATTCCATGTCTGGGACCAACAACCAACCAACCAGCAGTTAGGGAGGGTGGTGGGTCGTGTGCATTGACCAAGAATGAGGGAATAAACCGAAAATTTTTTTTGTTGGTTTCTTGGTTGTCTCGCAGTTCGTTGATCCAACCCTTGGCTCACATTTCTCTCTCCCATCTCATTTGACAAAACTTAAATTCAACATCTAGTTATAGATTCACAACAACCCAACCCAAGTATTTTTAAGGTTTCGTAGTGAGGGGGTATAATTGCATAAAGTATTATTATTGTTTCACTACACATTAAAAGAATTAATTTTTTTTTATTTCCCACACACACTTACACACACACATTATATTATAGTTGTCCGAAATGGAAGGAATGGATATTGATGATTATACAAGAGTATGTTGAACATTGTTTTTTTTTTTTAATTTAATTTATATATATATAATTGGGAAATTCCAGGTATGGTAACAAATATCGAGTGCTTCTGGTCTTAAATTGAAAATAGTGTGGTTATTTGATCTGCTTTTGTTGAAGAATTTTGGTACGGCTAGTGGGTGCTAACTAAAATTTGGAATCAAAGAAAAGAGAAGGTACTAGGGCAAACAATCAAGCAAGCTTAGCTGGTTCTAACGAGGCTGGTTTGGTTTAGCTGATCTTGAGGGGGGGAAATGAAGTATTTAAGATGACGCATAAGTGTTTGTTGCTTACATGGGTTTTTTTCACTATTTTATTTTATTATTTTATTTTTTTTTTTTTATTTTTGACACTTGATGAAACTAACAAATATCAAAAGGATCGTTCCCGTTCTCCAATTAGAGAAAGATCTCCAACAAGAGATAGATCACCGATAAGAGATAGATCAGATAATTCATATTCTGGTAGCAGTGGTAGAGACAGCTACTCAAGAAGAGATTATGGTGGCGACCGTAGTAGTGGTGGTGGTGATGGTGGTTATTCCAGATCTTCTTACAACAGTGATAGAAGAAGAGATTATGGTCGTAGTAGTTATGGGGGTAGCCGTAATAGTAGAGATTATGGTAGATCATTTGAATCCAATGATGCTGAATATCGTTCTAAAACTGAAAGAAATTTTGACAATTCAATTTTTATTGGAAATATTCCATTTGATTGTACATCTCATGATATTGAAAATATATTTAAAAGTGATTTTCCAATTGTGAGAGCAGATATTGTTACTAATAGAGGTCGATCTAGAGGAATGGCCACTGTTGAATTCACTTCTAAAGATGCTGTTAGAGACGCAATAAATAAATTTGATCGTCATGAATATCGTGGACGTGAAATTTTTGTCAGACAAGATTACCCTCCTCCAGATAAGAAACAAGAATATACATCATCAAGAAGTACAAGAGGAAGAACATATGATAGTAGATCTGCTGGTGGTGGTGCTTCTAGTGCTGGTTCTGCTGCTGGTGGTGGTGGTAGATTTAGTGATAGATATCAAAGCAGTAGAAGAAATGATAATTATGCTCCTCCACCACCACCAAGTAAACCAGGCACTGAAGTTTTTGTTGGTAATTTACCATTTTCTATGAATTGGCAAGCATTGAAAGATTTGATGAGAGATGCAGGTGAAGTTGTTCGAGCTGATGTTAGATTAGATAATTATGGTCATTCAAGAGGATTTGGTACTGTTGTTTTTAATACTGAAGAAGAAGCAACTACAGCAGTTGAAAAATTTCAAGGTTATGAAATTGAAGGTAGAAAATTAGATACTAGACCAGGACGTTCCACTGGATCTTCAGGTTATGAAAGAGATACTTATAGAGGATCAGCAACTTCTGAAAGATCAAGTTATGAAGAAAGAAATAAACCATCTGGTGGGGGGTCTAGTAGAAATTCTGAATTCACTGAAGGTGTTGAAGGTGAAGGTGAAAAATCAGATACTATCTATGTTGCTAATTTACCATTTGCTACTCAAAATGATGATTTATATGAATTATTTGAAACTGTTGGTAGAACTACTAAAGCAGAAATTCAATATGGTGATACTGGTAGACCAAGTGGGAATGCAGTTGTTCAATTTGAAATTGCAGATTTAGCAGAAAATGCAATTCAACAATTGAATAATTACTTGTATGGAGGAAGAAATCTTCTGATCTCATATGCTAAAAGACCATAAGTAAAAGGTCAATAGTTATTATATTGCATTAAAAAAGAAAGAAAGAAAAAGACCCCCAAAAAAAAGAGAAAAAGATTAAAAATAAAAATATAAATATAAATATAAATTTGTACAATAAGAAGGTTTGGTTGCATGTAATTAATGTCTATTTTTTTTTTTTTTTTTTGTAATTATATTTTTGTTTAGTATTTGTAATTATAGCCCACTTCATATTATTCATATCGTTGTTTAAAAAATATAGAAAGTAAGTAATCAAAATTTTCAATTGTAAAAATCAGTACCAAAGAAGAGTCAACTGTATCAGAGAGAGAGTTGCAACTTGTAATTTTATATTATTACTATATGTATCTATTTCAATCTATCACCACCCAAACGATTCAGTATGTAAATAAATCTCTTCAACACAAGAACCAAATAAATCATTATTAAATATTAATGATTGAAGATCAGATACAGTATCACTAGTTTCTCTTTTCATTGAATCACTACCTGAACAAACAATCATATTTCTAATTGAAAAACTACTAGTCATCAGTTTTAAAATTTTTGAAATTGATGGTTTACCAAAATTAACTGACCATTCCAAATCATTAATATTATTGCTATTACTATTTTCTGTACTTATTTCTTTTTCTAAATCGGATTCACTTTCAGATGTTGTTGTTCGTGGTGGTGTTTCTGTATTTGTTACGTAGATTTGGATATCTATATTGTTGATGTTTAATTTTTGACATTCTAATAATTCAGATTTAACCCAATTGATATCTTCTAATTTACGAATGATCCAAATGAATGAAACTCGTTTCAATATTGATTTTTCGGAATTGTTTGTTGATGTCAAGTATGTTAAAAATGGTAATGTTGCTGTTACTCCAGTACCAGAAGATAATAAAATCACTCTTTCAAAAGATTTTGGATCTCTAAATGTACCACCATAAGGACCATCAATATAAACTTTCTTATTACAAATTATCAGTTTATCTAATTCTTGATACATTTGTTTAGTCAATCCACGTTGAGCTTTAATAATGAATTTTAATCCAGTTTGTTCCTCATTTTGATTATTCATTGATGCAATTGAAAAAGGATGACTATCAAGTATTCTTAACCCAACAAATCTAAGATAACAATGTTGACCAGGATACCATTTCACACCGGTAGTATTTTTAATAAAAACCAGATATACTCCATTTCCTAATTTTTCCAATTGTGCTTCTCTTGATTTTAAAAACATTGAATTTGGTTTGAATGCAGTTTTGATTAAAATTCTATAAATCAATTGAGTGGCCCAAAAAGCTAATGCTCCCCACATATAATCATCAGCATCCAATTGTTTATCAATATGCCAAATCAAAGTACCGAAATAACCTATCCCCATAATCCAATGAGAATGCCAAAATAATTCATAAACATATTTTCTAATTTTTGATTTAGAAAGTAAACATAATAACCCTAATAATATAAATGGAGGTATCCCGGAATAATAAGCAAAATTATTATTAAATTTATAATTTAAACGATTAGATCCACCTTCGTGCATATCTTGATAAATAAAAGCAATTGTATGAATCAAGGATAAAACAAAACAAGAAATACCAGTATATTGATGGAAAGTATTTAATTTTTCATAACTTATCCCAGTTAATAACGTAATTGCATTAGATTTCCCAGCTAATACATATATAAATGGAGTCAATGCAGTAGCCATAACTCCTGCTCTAACTGCTAATGGAGGTGATCCAAATCCACGACATGATCGATACCAAAAATGAGGCACTAGACAATAACATAATAAATAAAGTGATGATATAAACATGTACAGAGCAGAACCTAATGAATTTGGAATCGAGAAATAATATGTTAACCAAATGGGTAATTGTTTATAACCATAATATCGACAATATGATATAAATACATCAATAAATGATGTTCCTGAATTTGAAGATTGTTTTGATTTATAATGATTATCTCGATATCTATAATATAAATGCTTGATAGTAGCTATGAATATAGTGACAATTCCAAAATAAACAGTGTATTTGGCATATTTCGTTTGTGAAGCCCATGGTATTTCAGCTTGCAGTTGCTTCATGTACATCATGTACTGATCGGTGTTCATGTCAGCAATACAATCTAACCCATTATAAGTTACGCTTCGTTTCATCATTCTGGATGTAGTTGAGGGGATAGAACAAAACTAATAACAAAACTAATAACAAAATAATAATAATAGAAGGGGGAGGAATAAGAAATCTAGTAAAACCGTTATTGCTTACTTTCACGTTATTATATAGCCAGACATTGGTGGGAATCTTTTGTGTAGTGCATTGAGACTTGTAATAGAAGATTGTTGATAAATTGTTTCCAATTTAGGTTGCGAATAATTTGCTCACTCTTTGTTCATTACTCATTAATCATTTTGCCGCGAAAGTTTTTTTTTTTTTTTTTCTTCCTTCGCAGGTGATTCGGATAAATGGTTCCGGCCCCACCACAACCACATATGAGCAAATTATCGGGTTAATCAATTACTTTGTTGAGGGTATGATATATTGCTCTACGCATAGTGTAGCCCCCTCCATTATTCAACTTGGATATTACCTTATTTCATTGCGTTCTTGTTATCTCGATTTGGTATGAAGTTTATTGCGCAATGAATGGTGATGGTAGGGGATCTTGGCTCCCGGTAGGATAGGACTGCCTCATTCAACTGATAACCTTAATATAATTCAGTAATTAATTGAGGATAGAACATGAATAGATCTGCTCAATTTAGGATTTAATGTTCGTCTTTAGTATAACTCTTTTTTTTTTTTTTCGATTTTATTCGAATTTGCAAAAAAATTCAACCAAAAACTCTCAACACATTAGATCTAATTAATCTTCTTACATATTTTTGTGTGAACACTATCAGTATTCATTGATGGAAGGAAGTTACTTCTAAATAAATCTTAGCCTGTGAATGGTTAAGACAGTGTAATCAAGGGGTTATCTGGTCATACCTTCATGCTAATCACGTGATAAAATCTGAACGTTTGAAAAATCTATCAGTGCACGTGCCAGTTTTGCGTGTAGATGTGTCAAAAACTGTGGGTGAAATGCAGAGAAAAACAAGGACACCCCTTGCCTGTTTCTAGAAATAAACTTCATTTTGAATTATGTATCATATCCACAATCTACTATTTCATTATTATTCCATCCCATTCATTCAATAAACTATTCATTGATTAAAAACGGCGAATTCAATGTCAGAGGAGAATCAGAACCAACAACAAGATCCATTAAGAAGTGGTGGTGATGATAGTGACTCAATCATTGGCAATTTAGACGGTTCCAGTGTCAAATCCCATCATGTATTAATAATAATTTGCATCATCATTGGTATATTAGTGTTTTACTTCAGACACAAGATCATGGAGATTCATGACAGATATAGAACAAGAACAAGAATAGAAAGTGGGTATTATTCCAATTTACAATCTTTTGAAGATGATGTTGCCAGTGGTCTAAGTAGTTTGAATTTTGATCTAGAATCCAATAATATAGCGTCAAATGATAATCGATCAGGATTATCTGAATCAGCTAAATTGGAAATTAAACAGATCATGAACCGCAAAGGTTTGAGTTTTGATGACGCACGATTAGAGTATACCAGAAATGAATTAAATAAAAACAATATTGATGAAAATGGAGTGCCCAGGGACCCGAAACTTGTGACCTTTTAATAAATTAGGAGTGTTTTAGAGTTCAGCTTGGTTTGCTGGTAGGTGGGAGGTTTGAAATGAGAATGTATCAGGGCTGGTTTTAGTTGAGTCAGTCGATCCCCATGCTTGCTGTTTTTTTAGTTCCTGAATATTTTCTGACACAACAAGGTGTGTCTGGTTATTCTGTCTTCAGGGTTTTGCGCCAGCATTTTATACACGGTCAATCTGAGTCACGTGCAAGATTTGACGAGTTTTATTGTTTACAATTAAACTTTTTTCAGTAAGAATCGCGAACTCAAAACAATTTTTAATTTTTTTTTTAATTTTAATTTATTCTTTTTTCATCTATTTTCCGAGCTCAAAACATACATTCCTTTCTTTCTTGGTTGTTTCCATTATAATTGTTTCATAGTTTTGTGCAATTCTACATCTTAAATCATCATCTACATTATATTCTCTAGCAAGATATTTATAACAGGGGAAGAGTTTCAGAAAAAGTTTTCTTGAAACTAAAAGCCTTTCGTCAAGATAGTTTTTAGGTTTAACCAAATAAACAAATCAAAACAAATCAAAACAACATTATATTACACACACACACCAAACATTTTTAGTGGGGGAGTTCAAACAATGAAGGGTCATCGTCACAAATCCCACGGTGAAATCACCAGTATTCCCATAAACCAACTACATTCACAATTTGACAATACTAGAAATGCCACTACCAAACCAACCACGGTGAAAGAATGGTTACAAATATTCCCACAAGCTGCAATTTACACTGGGTATGATGAAATATTATTTGACCATGTCATAACAATAGTATATCGTAGCTTGAATACTGACAATATTTCAACGAAATCAATTACAAAGTTTGGTATATCAAGTTATGAGAACATGCAATTAAATCATAATTCTCGATTTTGGCCAAGTTGCGAAAATTTGGACTTAAAATATCAAAAATCAAAAGTTCGAAGATCTTTAGCAATTAGTAATTTGAAAAATTCAAACAAATTATTAAATCATCCTGGGAAATTAAAAGAACAACATCTACCTAATTTTGATGAGACTCATGCTGGAAATCTTGCTAATCATATGCAATTGATTCATGGGAAAACACCAATTGAATTTGGTAATAAATTATTGAAATTGGGGGTTTTGCAACAACATAATTTGAAATCATATGGAATGGATGTTGTGTATAATAACTTATCATCGAGTCAAGAAACCATTGATGAGAATAACAGATTGGTATTTTTATTAGGAGAACAATTGGATCATTTATTTGATCCTTTATTAGAATATTCTCCCGAAACGGTTCCATTTGTTTATACTGCACCTCCAGTTAGATCATATCCACAAATTCCAGAAACAAAACTAATTCATTCGATTGTGAATGAATTGATATCCGTACAAACTAATTTCACCAATAAATTAGTTGGAATCTTACAAAATTTGATTACACCTTTAAGAGTAAGTGTTCTTAGTTCAAATGATTCACCAGCGGGGATTATTAAAGTCAATCAAGTTTTCCCTCCTACCATAGATGAAATCACTAGAATCAATTGCATATTAAATGAATCATTATTGAAAGCCAAATCTGTTAGTTACGTTGAAGTATTACGAGTAATTGGGAATATTTTACCTTATTTTTATAAACCATTTGTTAGACATGAAGCTAATTTAAAAGGGTTTTATCTGAGATTATGTAAATTTGCAAACAATAATAAGAGAAATATTTTTGATAATTCCAAAATAAATAAAAAATTACTTACGGTAAGAGAAATAGATGCTGTTATAACTGGATCATTAATGGAATTACCTAGATTAAAATTAATTTTATGTCGACTTTATGATACTATTGAATCAGAGAAATTAAAAATTAAAAATTTTGAAAATTTTCAAGCTGATGATGATAATGATGAAATGATGCTTTTAGATAAATATTATAATTCTGCAATTGAAGTGATTGATGCATTTGGAGGACAAGAAGAACAAGTTGATATTAAACAAAGAATATTCACCCCCACGGGGAAAATCTTGACTGAATTAGCTACAAATTGGCCAGCTGAATTACAATATGGTTGGCTCACGAGGAAAGTTGTTGGTATATTCAAATTAGAAGATAGTTTATTAGTTATTTTCAATGATTATCTTTTATTTTTAGATATAACTGATAACAAAGATTATTTAGAACAAGATAATGAAATGGATTCACAAGGTATGAAAAAAATATCAGTATCTGATGCTTTAATGCATTCATTAATGAATGAAAAACCATTACCTAACTTGGCAAGTTTCCCAGCAATGGAAGTATCTGCATGGTGTAACATTAATGAAATTATAGCTAGTTCATATGTTGCCCCCATTGATCATGATAACAACAATAACACCACCAACACAAAGGAAGGAGATTTCATTAGATTTTTAAACATATCACCCACTGGTTTTAGATCATTAACTGGTCCTAAATCATTCAGTAAATCGTATCATGTTGAAAATACCAAATCAAGTTTAATAATTGAACTTATAAATAAAGCAAGAGTGTTACATAAATGTTCACCATTCCATTTGTTCAAGGCAAGGGATAATCATTTAAGTATTTTTTATACTGCTCATGAAAGTTTAGTTTATGAAGAAGAAATAAGTCAATCACCATTTGTATTATTTTTAAATATGAAAATTGATGTACCTAAATATTTTGAAACTTGTTCACATTTGAAATTATTATTACAAGCATCATTTATAGATGATGATAAGATTCAAATCACAGGGTATGATAAAGTTAATGAAGAACAAATTAATGAATTTATTTCACATGATGATTTACTGGATTTTTTGAAACGGAAAGTTTATACTTGTTTTGGAAATATCTTTCTGACTTATAATGATATAACGAAATGTTTGATTCGTGGTAATGCTTTGAATCTTAAATATGTTGTTGATGAAAATGAAATAAAGTTATTGGATGAAGTTAAATATACACCTAAACAGGAATATCATAAGAAACAACAACAAAAACATCACGATAAGACAAATTCTCAAGCAATTAGTATTTCTGATATTTACAAGATCAAAGAAGAACCAGAACCATTGGAATCACAACCATTAAAATTGAAGCCAGTGGCGATAAAAAGAAGGAAATCCTTTTGTGATTTATTCAGAAAGAGAGAAGAAGAAGAAGAACAAGAAGATGATGAACAACAACAACAACCACAATTGCAAAAACGAATTTCCAATACATTTATCCCTCAAGGTCATGAAAATGAATATTTACACACTTTAAAACCAATACCTACATTACATCAAATTGACCAACCCACAACAACAACAACACAACAAAATTCAAGAATGATCACCCCCAATTCAGTGATACATCATGATATAGAATCGCCAAATGAAGATCGAATAACAATTGAAGGTCCAGAACATTCCGTTGAAGTACTGCCCAATTTTGCATTCCCACGACTGATAGACGATCCAATATGCACTGAACAAGAAGAAATGATTATCATTAACAACAACAACAACAACAATTCAAAATCATCTGCATCCACTATCAATTCTTCAACTTTGAAAAGAATAGCTACGATAGATAGTAATAAAATCCATCTTAAAAGAAAATCAAGTAATTTCAAACCGGAAAATTATAAAATTTTACCAATTGGTGAAGAAAGTAAATGGGATCCTTCTCCTAATTGGGAAAGTATTAGTATTACTAGAGAAAGTTCTATTCGATCAAATGGTGGTATTCCTGTTGGTCAAGTTCGTAAAACTTCTGAGAAGTCACGATCTAGAAGTATGCTTCATATTGAAGAAAATAATGATAACTATAATAATGAAAATAATGAGGTGGGGGAGGAAGTGGAAATTGCTACACGAGTTGTTGATGTTGCTAAATTGATCAAAGTTAAAAGAGCAAATAAAATAGAACAACAACAGAAACAACAAAGAAAAAAGAATAACAATAACCATGCAAGTATGACTACAAAATCGACGGTTTCTTCAAATAGGGGACTTTTTTCCACCAATGCAACAGCAGCAGTTTTTGCTCCACCACCATCTCGATCACAACAACAACAACAAGTAACTCGTGAAAATTCAGTTACTTCATTGACTGTTTCTGAAATGACGAATGAATTTAGTCATTTCATAGATACTGAATTTGGTCAAGTACGAACTATCAAGAAAACAACATTACAACAAAATCATAAAAATATCAGTGTGATTACATTAACTAGTACAAGTGAAGAAGAAGAAGAAGAGTTTTATTCACCAAGTGAAGAAATCAATTTTGTACGTAATTCCAGTCAATCTGAATCTAGTGAAGCTACTGTTACTTCAACGAGATACGTTAAGGAAACTACCCTGACTTTAAATATGAGAGATAGTTCAGTTGCTCAATTATCTGCTTACTTAGATCAATCAGTAAACTTTGGGAAATTTGAAATATAAGAAAAAAAACAAAAAAAAGTATGTTGTTTTGTATAATATTTAGAAGTTTATATATTATTTGCATAGTTTTATCGATTTTACTTACTTTCTTTTAAGATTTTAGTAACTGTTTCAGTAACGGCATCACCAACTTCAGTAGTAGTACTATTACCTCTTAAATCAGCAGTTCTTATCCCACTATCCAACACTTGTTTAACAGCTTCTTCCAATGCTTCAGCTTCTTTAACACAATCCAAAGATAATCTCAACATTGAAGCAACAGATAAGATAGTAGCGATTGGGTTTACTTTATTAGCAGGTAAATCAGGAGCTGAACCATGACATGGTTCATAAAGACCAAAAGCTGTATTTGTATCTGGTAATGAAGCTAATGAAGCAGAAGGTAATAAACCTAAAGAACCAGGAATAACTGAAGCTTCATCAGAAATGATATCACCAAACATATTTGAAGTTATAATTATCCCATTTAATTTAGTTGGATTTTGAATTAAAATCATAGCTGCTGAATCAATTAATTGATGTTGAACAGTTAATTTAGGAAATTCTTCATTAATTATTTTATCTACTGTTTTTCTCCATAATCTTGAAGATGCCAATACATTAGCTTTATCTAATGACCAAATAGGTAATGGAGGATTATGTTGTAAAGCCATAAATGCAGCCATACGAGTGATTCTAGTCACTTCATCAACAGTATATTTCTCAGTATCCCAAGCAGTTTTACCATCTTCACTTTCTTCTTGTTCTTGACGTTCTCCAAAATAAATCCCACCAACTAATTCTCTAACAATAATTAAATTTGTACCTTTAACAACTTCTGGTCTTAAGGGAGATAATTCTAATAATGAATCACTAGCAAAATTACATGGTCTAATATTAGCATAAAGATTCAATTCTTTACGAATTTTTAATAATCCTTGTTCTGGACGTACTGCCCCTGTGCCCCATTTAGGACCACCCACAGCACCTAATAAAACAGCATCTGATGCTTTGGCACTAGCGAGTGAATCATCAGGAAGTGGTACTCCAGTGGCATCAATTGCTGCTCCTCCTATTAAATGATGTTTGAAATCAAATTGAATTTTTTGAAAAGGTGTTGAAGATTCAATTGCTTTTAAAACTTTGATTGCTTCATTGACGATTTCGGTACCGACGTGATCTCCTGGTAAGATTGTGATTGTTTTTGTTTTAACTGACATTGATGATAATAATAAGTTCTTTGAATTGAAGAAAGAAGAAGAAGAAGAAGGGTAGAAATTATTGTGAAAAAAAAAAATCTGGAGTGAAAAATTTAAATACCACCCAGACGGAAAGTCGGAAAGACGGAGAGAGAGAGTGAAAAAAAACTGGACACCGTAATCGGCCTCCGCTACAGGGATTATACCAATAACAAATTTCGGATTCACAGTTGTTGTTATTATACAATAATATTAAATAACCTAAAACCTCTTTCTCTCTATACACGATAAATACACTTCAACTAATAAAATAAAAGGCAAGCTAAATATCTTGCTGCTACAGCTGCTTAATGACCACTCCATTCAATAGTATTCAAATCAATACCTTCTTGAACCATTTCCCATAATGGAGACATTTTTCTTAAGAAATCAACTCTTTCATTAATAGCTTGAATGACATAATCGACTTCTGCTTCAGTTGTAAATCTTCCAATTCCAAATCTAATTGAAGAATGAGCTAATGCATCATCTGCTCCTAAAGCATGTAAAACATAAGAAGGTTCTAAAGATGCAGAAGTACATGCTGATCCAGAACTTAAAGCAATATCTTTTAATGCCATTAATAATGATTCTCCTTCAATATAAGCAAATGAAACATTGACACAACCTGCATATTGAGATTTTGAATCAGTTGTACATCCATTGAATTGAGTTGAAGGAATAGATAATAAACCATCTTTTAATTTAGTAGCTAATTTTTCAATATGTTTTTTATCATATGGTGCTTCAACTTTCATTAATCTTGCTGCTTCTCCAAAACCAGCAACTAATGGTGGAGCTAAAGTACCTGAACGTAAACCTCTTTCTTGTCCACCACCAGTAATGATTGGATCCAATCTAACTCTTGGTCTTCTTCTTACATAACATGCACCGATACCCATTGGTCCATAGATTTTATGAGATGAAATGGATAATAAATCAATATTCATTTCATTAACATCAATTGGAATTTTACCATAAGCTTGAGCAGCATCAGTATGGAAAAATACTTTATTTTCACGACAAATTTCCCCAATTTCTTTCAATGGTTGAATAACCCCAATTTCATTATTAACAGCCATTACAGATACTAATATAGTATCTTTTCTAATTTCTTTTTTCAAATCATTTAGATCAATCAAACCTTCTGAATTAACTGGTAAATAAGTAACATCAAATCCTTCATCTTGTAAATGTCTAGCACTATCCAATACACATTTATGTTCTGTTTGAGTAGTGATGATATGTTTTTTCGTCTTATTATAAAAACGAGCCACACCTTTAATTGCCATATTATTAGATTCAGTAGCACCACTAGTGAAAATGATTTCTTTAGGGTCAGCATTTATTACATTGGCAATATAACCTCTTGCCTTTTCAACCTCTTTATCAGTTTCCCAACCATATGCATGAGTAGAAGAATGAGGATTCCCATATAATCCAGTATAAAATTCCAACATTTTATCTAAAACTCTTGGATCAACAGGTGTAGTTGCTTGAACATCCAAATAAATTGGACGGGTACCAAACAATGAAGCATCACGAGATGCGGATTTCAATGATATTGACGAGCCTGATGGTGGTTCGATTGTTGGTTTGGTTGTGTCTAAAGGAGTGGAAACATGTAATTCGCCCGTGGTTGGGTTTGATGTCTTGGTGGGAGAAGTGGTTCCTGTGGGGGTTGTTGCCAATAGTTTTGGTATGGTTGATGTGAAGTTACGGCGCAAAGTAGAACAAGAAGTTGTCTTTGCAGATGTGAGAATTGATTTATACATTATCAATAAGGTTGATAAGATGATGGGTATGTAATGTATAAATATAAAAAGTTTTGGTTGAATTGATTTGAAATGAAAGATTTTCCTTCTTTTTTTTTGCTCTCTCTCTTTCTTATTAATAATGCTTTGTATGCAGCAGCAGAAGGACAAGGAAAATTTGTGAGTAAGAGAGAAGAGGAGAAGGAACAAAAGAAAAAAAGCCGTTGCCTTCTCGGAGGTAACTAAACAGAGCTACCAAGTGTTGGTGTGTGTATTTATATACAATCTCGGATAATTTATCTCCGACTACTCTATTCTACTCTACTCTATACTATTAACTATTACAACATCTACCCTTTATATCAACTTCTTCTTTTTGTTGTCATTATCATCTTGAAATTTCATCAATTCAGAATGGACCAATTCATAACATCCCAAAAAGATGGCCCCACCACAACTAATCCAACAAGTTCTTGGAACAATCCCATTGAATAAAACTTTCCAACCTTCTTCATGAATCACACCCTTTAATAATTTCATAACCCCAATTCTATTTTTATGTAACATGATTCTTGTCTTGATCACATCCAAAGGTGTAGTCACCGCCGCCGCCACTCCTCCTGCAATCATCCCACACACAGCTCCTTTAAATCCATCCGGCACAACTCCACCATTGACGACACTCTCCCCATTTTTCCATTTCACTTTCAAGTATTCGTACAATGGGAACTGGATCATAGTAAACGGGATCTCTCTCATAATGGTACTATTCCAACCTCTATACAATCCTCGAATCACACCTTCTCCATTTTTATTTTTCAAAATATGAATGAAATTACTCCATGAAGAAACAAGACCAAATTGAGCAGCTTGAGTTCTTTGTTTAATTACTTCAGCAGGCACTCTTACGAAACAAGCAGCAATCTCACCCATTGAAGCAGCAATCATATGTCTTATACCTGGAGATGTCACATATGATGATAAATCTCGTTTTAATGAATCATAAGTGATGAAAAATAATGAGGCCAGTGGAGCAGATGCAACTACACATGAACCAAGACCTCTATATACACCCTTGTATCCTCCATTGGCGAAAAATCCTCCTTGGGCTTGTAGACGTGTCTTGAGGGTATCGATGGGGAAGAATACAACATCGGTGGCTATGCCTGCACAAGCTCCACTCTAAGAAACGGAGGGTTAGTATATTGATGGAATTGGGAAGGGTATGGTTCGGGGTACGTACTATTAATGATATAAGGAATGTAGAGGAATCGGACATTGTTCTTGGGGTTGCAGTTAGAAGTGGATGTTGTTTGATGGTGGTAGTGGGTATTTTTTTTCAATGTCGAGAGTCTCGATGGTGGAGGGAGGATTTGTTATTTTTCGGTCCCGATTCATGCACAAGATTAGGACTCAGAGTCATACATACATACATACATACAAATATACAATACAAGTGGTGTTAATGTTAATGTTTATGTTTTATTATCTATTTATCTATTTATCTAGGACATACAATATATTTATCTTTCCCGATTTTTTTCTTTTTCCCAAATTTCAAAATAACAGAATCAATTTTTTTACCAACTGGTACAAATCTTTTAATAAATGGGATAAATTCTTCATATTTCCAATTTTTATCTAATTCAAATAATTCTTTAAATCGAAGCATTAAATTATCAGATAAATTTTTAGAATCAACATATAAAATTTTATTCTCCAAGGGAGAACAATAATTTCCTGATAATTGTAAAATATCTAATGATGGTGTATAAAATGAAGGTAAACTAGTTTTCCAATTTAATAAAAATTCCAGAATATCTATCATTTGATGATTTGTTTTATAAAGTTCATTTATCCCGAACCAAGTGGTGATTTTATCATCATTTAAAACATAACTTCCATCATTTTCTTTTTCTTCTTGTTTGGTACAAAATTTATTAATTATTGAAATCAACATAGATTCATTAAATGGAGAAACAATAATATCTTCAACATCATTTATTCCAAAACCTCCCCCAAGTTTGTCTAAACTTATTAATTTAGTAATTAATAAATATAATAAATCTCCAATTATATTAGATGACATAATATAAGCACCACCACCATTTTCAATTTCACATCCATTAAATTCATACCAATTCTTTAAAAATTCATCATGGGAACAAATCGAATCATCTTCCAACATTTGCAATCCAATACGATACTTTGCCTTTTCTTCGCCATAGTAGATAGGTACATTACTTATATCTATCTCCCCTTTAATTTCATTCAATTCATATTCATAACTACATTGTTGAAACCCAACCAATCCTGTATCTTGTTCTCCTTCTTGTTCTTCTTGGTTCATTAGCAATACAGTGTTGGAATGATTCATTTGTCGTAATTTGAAGGTTTTGGATTGTGTACATAATGCAAGTGAACTAACATCTGATTTTATATGTAAGTTGGGAGTAGTGCTGGTGGTGGTGGTGGTGGATTCAAGAGAGGATAGTATGGATGGGGGTAGTTGTAAGAGTTTATATGTATACTTCTTCTTCTTATTCGGGTTGTTCCCATCTGTTTCTAATTGTTTATACACTGAATATTCTGGCATTTTGAAATGGGTTGATTATTGGAAGAAGAATTAGTGAAAAATCGTTTGAGAAGAAGAGACGCGTAATTTTCTTTTTGTCGTTGAAATCAAAACCTTAGATTTCTTTCTCTCATAGAATTGACATTCTCTTGATATTTCTAAAAACACAATTAATATATATATTTGGTAATTACAATACAAAAATAATAATAGAAGAAAAAGAGGAAGATGGAATGAAGAGGGATTGAAAATCTAAAAACAAAATGTCTAAACTGTCTTTTAAATGTCTTTTTAATAAATTTTATTCTATTCTAAAAATTAGAACCTTGATTAATATTTCTATCTCTAACACCCAATTCACCATTAAAAAATTCATCACTTCCTAATTTTTCATTCTTTCTCCAGAATGTCCAACCACCTTCATAATCACGATTATTTCTTCTTTTCAAATAAAATAATACAGCTAATAACCCAACTAAAATTGATCCACCAACTCCTACAACTACACCAACCACAATTTTATTAGTATGAGATAATCCACCACCACTATTATTGTTTTTATTATCAGTATTGCTTGAAGCAGTTGGCAGGGTGGAAATGATCGAGGTTCTAGTCACAATGACAGTGCTACCATTATCCACGGAACTGAAAGTAGTTACTTGTTGAGAAGCAGAAGTTGTAGATGATTGTGATGTAGTTGAAGCTCTTGATGAAGAAGTGGTTGTTTCTTGTGGTGTTGAAGATGAAGTAGTTGATGTTGAAGAAGTTGAGGAAGTTGAAGATGAAGAAGTTGTAGTTGTTTCTGGTTCTGATGATGATGATGATGTTGTGATTGGGGTAGTGGTGTCAACTTCAGAACTGAAAAATGTACTTTCATCAATAAATTGAGAAGATGAAGTTGTAAGTGGTGTAGTTGATGAAGTAGTGAAAAGAGGTGTAGATGACAGTGTAGATGATGAAGTTGTCAATCCTCCAGTGTTACCAGTAGTGACAATCACAGTGGAACCAGTTATTACAGTGGAACCAATAAAACCATTGGCTGCAGTGGAATTAGTTTCATCAGCTCTTTTAACAAGGCTTGCAGTATTATTGTAGTGACCAATGGTACTTGAAGATAATGCATCAGATTCAGTGATGATGGTGTTGTTAGTTAGTTGTTCTTTGTAATGTTTGTTTTGTTGTTTGTGATGATCATGGTGATGGTGGTCATTGCAGGTGTAGTTCTGGATGAAATAGGTTGATAATGTGAAGATGGATGCAAGTAGTAATAGACGTAAGAAGGTAAGACTATTGAAGACCTTGTGGTGGTGGTGTTGTTGATGTTGTTGTCTGTTCCCAGTGCCGATGTTCGGTTGATGTTTTTCCATGACTGAGTGACTGGTGGTGGTGTCAAATATAGACGGGTGATAGATGGGAAAGGGGGTGATGAACGAATGAAAAGATAATGTGTCTAAATAAATAAATAAAACAATAAATTCAAAGAATATAGAAAAAAAAGAAGGATTAATTAATTAATGAAAGTGGGATTTTAATTAGTTACATAAAAAAAAAAAAAAGAAAACTCAGAATGAAAATATATATATAAAGTGTAATAAGAGAATTTATTACTATGTGTGAAAAAACGAAAGAGAATTTTTTATTTTTTTTTTGTTTGGTTTTGTTTGATTTTGTTTTGTCTTTTTAGTTTTGTGTCATTTTCCTAGTGTTTTTTGATCCATAGACACGTCTTTCTTTTTGTTCGTGTTTACTAATAATAGTCTGGATTACATAATATTATTCTTTATTCATGTTTCAAACTACAACACAATTAGTCACATGATACAACAACAACAACCAGGAATGTACACTCATACTCACACTATAAAATACCCTACACTCGTCGCGTTCATTATACAATATCTTGTATTGTCACTTATCTCATGAGTGGGGAGTTCCATGCCTTTTTCTTTGGATTGATTGGTTGATTAGCTGGTGTGTGACTACCTCACTATGTGATGCTTCTAATTTTATTAATATAATTTTTTTAAACTTTTAGTGTGAGTTTGAAGGGCTGGGGCTATGGCACACATGTACCTGCTCCTTCTTGTTCTTGTTCTCCTTCTCCTTCCAGCCCTCGCCTAAATTAAAAAAAATATCATTTATTTATTTATTACTGTGCGTGTGCGTGTATCATCACTCAATTTTCGGATATTATCTGATTCTAACACACGGAAATATCTTCGTTTCTTCTTCTTTTATGTATGTATATCTTCATCTTTTCTGTGTCCAATTTATCATCCCCAACACAACACAGCAACAACAACAACCTAGTTACTTACGTTACTTCTTCTTGCATGTATACTATTAGCAGGGATCTGTCCAAATCTTAGATTGTACATCTGTAACCTGTGGTTGTGGTGTGGGGGTGAGTACTATTTGAGAAGTAAAAGGAGTTAGGAGAAAACAAACACACAGGAAAAAAAACAAGGCGCTGCGACACGCAACTAATTTATTATCACGTAAAACTACCAAGTGTCTTTATCATTCACATTTCCGCGTATGCTTATAGGATCTTTGCAACCAAACTACGAAATCTTTACAAAGAAGAGGAGATTCCATTTCCAATAATTCTTCCACTTTTTTATACTTTTATTTTTAGGTATTTTTTTTACATATATTAATCATAAAAAAAGCTATATAGTTGACTATTTAATTATTAAAATGCTTCCAAAAGGTAGCAAACTGTCAGAATTTCGATCGAGAGCTAAAGAATAGAAAGTTTAATTTCCTTGCATCTTTATACCGGGAGTGTGCAGCGCGAATATTTAACTTCCACGGTCTTCCTAACAACAACTTATCACTAAATCATCAAATTCTGATTTAATTGAAGTTAGTTCAATTGTGATTGCCATCTTTAAATTCGCCAATAATGTGGCAAGTTCTAAACTTTAAAACCAACAGATGAAAAGCCTGCTTGTACAAAGATGGATAAAAAAAAAATTCAATGAAACATAGTAGCACTATTTTGTTGGAAAGATTGTATAAGCTAAATTTCGTGATGCAAAATCCCGGTATAAAGATACAAGAAAATCTAATGTTTTGTTCTTTACTCTTGATCGAAATTCTGTCAGTTTGCTGCCTTATAACAATATTTTATCAAATGAAAACAACCATCTATATCCATATTTTTATGATTAAACCGTCTAAAGTAATTAAAAAAGATATATAGAAATAAAAATATAAAAATGTGGTAAGATTCAAGAAGGGGGAATCTCCTCCTTTTTTATAGATTTCGAGGATTGGTTGCAAAGTTTCAAATACACAGAGAAAGCAACTCATGAGGAGTTGAGTGTGTCTACAAAACCACTTAATAGGGCAAGTGTGTATGAAAAAATACACTTGAAAGTTCTAAATGTTAAGGATGACCATATATCTATTGTTCTCTATAGATGGATTATACAATAAGTAGAAGTTAACCAAGAGGGGAATAAAGAGTTTTAACACCCCATTCTTTGTTGCCAATAAAACAACGGGCCCACTTCCGTAGGTCGAAATATCCCTGTGTTCACCATTACTTACATGTGAACATTCGAACAATTCACGAACGTTACCAAACACTCAAACTAAAACACTTCAAGTCCTTACATTTGTTTGATCTCTAACAATATAATGCCATACTTTCTGGTAGCGCATATCTTGTGTGCATATGCAGGATCCTTTATTCTTATTGGAAGCGGATGCACGTCTTGCTGGTTCGTGTGTATAAATCACTCCACTGCCCCCCGCGCCCGCCCCAGGATGTGGGATTGGTTAGGCAAGAACTGCCGCGACTGGGGATTGACCCAGGACCAGCACTATTTTTTTCTTTTTTTTTTTGGTTCGCTCTTCCGACACGTTGGATTTTTTACTAGCCAGCTGATATTTAGTGGGCCAGACATATATGGAAGAAACTAGTAATAATTAAGTTATTTTTACATCACCCTAATATTAGTAAGACGATTGCCCAAAATGGGGCGGGCATGCATGTGGCATCTATTCGGGGTTGTTGTGTGTGTTGTGGCTAAAATTTCGGAATGAATATTGTTCTGGAACCTTCGATAAAGTTCTCTCAGATTCTGCAACATTCGATTGCGAAAAAAAAACCCCCATCAGTCAGTCAGTTAGTCAGTCATTTTTCTCCGAACCACCCTGTTAATAATCATCCCACATACATACATATGATATTTGCCGTCCTTCCCCAAGTATATAAATAGGCAGTAATTATTCTTATAATTTGATTATTTTTCACTTATTTTTTTTTTATCATTCACTACTTTTAACCAAGTATAACCAATACCTTTTATTAACTTAGCTGCTTTTTTTTTTACCAATGTTTTCTCCATTCCAAGACGGTGATTATTCATACAATGATTCAATTGATTTCGATTCAATCTTTGATTTATTGCACCAACATCAATTTTATCATAAAGAAAATACTCGTCCAAGAGTAATCAAGAAATTAGAAACTGAAGATGAATTTCAAATTCAAATTTATAAACCATATGGTAATTATAATAATTATGAAGTTAATGTGATCCAAGCTAGACCACCTATTGTTAAAGTTGTTATTAGTTCTCGGCAGGACCAATTCCAAACTAGTTTACCTTTCAATGTTAATTATATTGATATTCAAAATATTAATTGGCAATGGTATAGGCAACAAAATATTTTGGTTTTGAACATTCCTAAAAGAATTCATTTTGTTCATCTGAATGTTGAAGATATTCTTAATTGTTTGTTAGGTCATCATGAAGAAGAACAAGAACCGGAACCTTCTGCTGAAGATGATGCTAAACTTACCAATTCTTTAGCTGATCATGATAGATTGATTGCTGCTGCTAGTGAAGCATTAAACAATCCAACTCAACAACCATATTCTCATAAGCAAGTGCAACAAGATTTTGAAAGTAAATCTCGAGCACAAGCAGCTGCTGCGAAAGCTGCTGAAGCAGGTAGAAAACAAGTTGAATTTGCCAAAGTTAAGAAACAACTTGCTGCTCAAAAGAAATTCAAACAAGATTATCAAGATAAATTGGCAGATACTTTAGTTACTAGAGATTCTAAACTTGAAGATACGATTGAAGAACATGAATCATTGATTGCTCAAGCTGCTGAAGCTTTAAAATCGACTAATCTGAAAACAACTAAACAAATCAAACAAGATTCTAAAAATAAAGCTAATTCATTAACTGCTGGTGCTCAAGCTGCTGCTGAAGCCAAACACAAGGAATCTTTAGAAAAAGCAAAAGCAGAAATTGAAGCACAAAGAAAAGCAGCACATGATAAGATAATTAAAGCACAACAAGAATTAGAAACAATTGCTGCTAAAGAAGCAGAAGCTATTAAAAATCATCAAATTTCTCAACAAAAACAATTAGAAGAACAAAAACAAAAAATTGAAAAAGAAGAAAAAGAAGCTGAATTAATTGAACAAAAAGAAAAGGAAGAATATGATCAATTTGTTAAACAACAACAAGAATTCCTTAAACAATTCTTTGGTGTTAATTTAGGTCCTGTTATTCCTGATAAAAATGGTTCTAATGCTTTTTATACAACTAATTCAACAAAGGATAAACAAAAACCTAAAGTTGCTCCAAAACCAAAACATTTCAAATCACAAACTAATGTTCCTCAACAAAAAAAGATACCGACTGTGAAAGATGATGCAGAGTCTACTGTTTCTAGTTCTTCTTCCAGTTCTTCAAATGGTAAAGTCCATAATCCTTCTTTGGAAGAAGTGGAAGATGAAGAATTTGTTATGTTTAATAAGAAGTTTGGTCATTAGAGAGAAGAGTTGTAATTTAAGTTTGTCCGTTTTTTTTTTAAAAATAAATAGTTTAATAAAAGTATAATATAAATTGGAAAAGAGATCAATGTATTTTGTAGAAGTTTTGATAATTTTGCAGCAAGAAGACCATTATTCGATATTTTTCATATCACGTGCTCTTTGTCACGCGTATCACTCACCTTATTTTTTTTTTCCATCAGGTTCCGGGAAAGCAAGTGAAAAAAAAGGGGATGTTAATAACCCATAATATTTCTTCATTCTTCCTTTTTCCTACTTAACTACATCATAATAAACATGTCAGAACTAGTCAATTTAATAATAAACCAGACGAGTTCAGATAACAACACTCGAAAAGAAGCCGAACTTCAATTCAATGAAACAATCAAAAATGATCCATCACAATCAACATATATAATTTTACAACTGGCCCTTGATCCTTCACTTCCAATAGATGTACGTCAATCATGTCTTTTACATTTAAAACGATTAGTTCCTCAATATTGGTCAATGGGGTTTGAATCATTTATTGGACCACCAATTAATCAAGAATTGAAACAATTGATAAGGGATAAATTATTATTATTGGCCACCAATTCAACAGAATCAAAATTACGTAGTGGGGCAGCATATGCTATTGTACAGATTGCTTCTGTTGATTATCCCGATGAATGGCCAAGTTTGATGAATGATTTATATGTTGCTACTACACGATATGGTGATGAAGTTGCCGTTTTAGGGGGATTGACTGTTTTGACTGATTTATTTGATGATTTAATAACAGAGGAACAATTTTGGGAAGGTGGAGTGGGACAACTGGTGATTGGACATTTGAATGAGATTTTAAATGAGACACTGCTGAAAGTTCTGGCTCAAGTTAAAACACAGGCTATTAAATTATATGAGAGTGTTTTAACTATTTTAAGAAGTCCCGAGGCGTTTGCTAATGAAGAAAGAAAACGATTTGTATTGAATCAAATTAATGTTACACTTGGGATTTTAATGACTTTAATTTCTGAAAAACTGGTTGATTTGGTGAATTTAACTTTAAAAAGTTTTATTTATAAGATTCTTGCTGCTATTTTAGGACAATTCCATTCAAAGATAAATAAAAATATCAAACTGGCAATTTTATCATTATCGATTGAAGATCTTCATTATTTGACTCCTTATTATAATAAACTTTCCCTTGGTGATGTCAATGCTGGTTTGGAATTATCAGAAGAAGCATCAACGGTGTTTACTAATCTTCTTGATGAATTGTTTCAAACAATAAATTCCATTCAACATGATGTACCTATAAATAATAATTCTACATTTGTTCAAGATTTGATTGTTTGTTCTGCATTATCTAAAGAAAAATTAGAAGAATATGATATGGATATAAATGTGTTTGTTAGTGATGTCACTGGATTAAATGTCCAACCAACTGTTCGTGATTCCATTCATGATTTATTGGGTGATTTGAATGCATCAGATGCAAATTCTTGGTTTAATTCCATTGTGGAAGATCTTAATGATGAAAGTTGGAGAAAATTAGAAGCTCAATTATTTATTCTTGAAGGATTATTTGGTAATGATTTTGAAAATTTTAAAGATCCTGGATTATCTACATTTACTAGATTTATTACAAATCATAATTCAGTACTTACATCAAGTTGTTTTTTATTATTACCTAAATATTTTGAAAAATTTATTGAAACAAATCAACAAAATGCAGAAAGAGTATTAATTGATATGCTTGTATTTGCATTAAGAAGTGTCCCCATTCTTAAAATTGCTGCACTTGTTAGTTTTACATTTTATAAACATGTGATTGAATTATCAACTTTAGACAATACGGCCACACAACCACAAGTTTTCACAATTTCATATTCATTAATTGATGAATGTGAAGAAGATGGGTTACCTGCATTATTAGAAGCAATATCGGATGCGATTTCAATTGATGCAACAAATGCATCACGAGTAATTATAGAAGATGGAAGGATCAATGTAATTGATTTAATTTTTAGAATTGCTTTTAAAGATCCTGCTAATGTTCAATTAATTTCTGATACTTCTGAATGTTTAACTATATTATTGGAAAATATTCAAATGGATGATTATTTGATTATTTGTGAGAAATCATTACCTTTTATTTTTAATATTATGCATGGATCAAATGGTGATTATACTCCTGAATTATATTTAGCATTGGAATTATTGAGTATTATTATTAAATTGTGTCCTGATAATGAACAAGAAGGGTTACCTTCACAAATATTCACTTATGCGTTCCCAATATTACAAAAAATTTTACTTGAATCATTAGATAATCAAATTTTACAAAGTGGAGGAGAAGTATTTAATGAATTGATTCAAAAAGGATCGAAATTATTTCTTGAATATCAAGATTCACAAACTAAAGAATCAGGTATTGAATCAATGCTTAAAATTGTTTCTAAATTTTTATCACCTGAATTATCCGATAGTGCAGCAAATAAATGTGGATCAATAGTTAATTCATTAATAACTAAATTTCAAAATTATTTACTGCCTGAATTTTTAATACAAATTTTAGAAGCAACAGTTAAAAGATTAATAATTGCTAAAGAATCAGCAACTATTGAAAATTTAATTATGGTTTTTTGTCAATTAATTTTAAAATCACCTAATGAAACAATAAATTTTTTATCTGGATTACAATTGAATGATAAATCTGCATTGATTGTGATTCTACCAATTTGGTTTGATAGTTATGAAGTAACTAGAGGATATGAACAAATCAAACAAAATACATTGGCATTGGGTGAAATATTCACTCTTGGAGATTCAAGAATTGAAAATTTGATAGTTAATGGAGATATTATTCCATATGATGGAGATTTAATTATAACTAGATCAATGGCTAAAACTATGCCCGATAGATTTGTTCAAATATCTGCATCTTTGAAAATATTGAAGTTGTTAGTTGGAGAATTACAATTTCAATGTCAACAACCTGATCCAGAAGGTTATTTACCTATTGAAAAAGAAGATGGACAAGATGGAGGTGATGATGATGATGATGATGATGATGATGATGATGATGGGGGATGGGAAGATATGGAGGATATTGGGGTTCCTAATTATGAAAAATTAAAGAGTTATGTTGAAGATGAAAAACAAGATGCTCCTGATGAAGGATTGAAAAATTTATTGATTCTGTTTTTCAGAGAATGTACTATTAAGAATTTAGGTGATTTTTCTAAATATTATAATGAATTAAATGAAGATGAAAAGAAAGTAATTAGTGAAAATTTAATCTTTCAATAATAAACATTAAAGTTATATATATTAGTCTATAATACAATACACACGCCGCACAACAGGTGCAAAAAAAAAAAAAAAATAAAGTACATAAATTTTTGGTTGTTTTTTTTTTTTTTCAGTTTTCTCTTGAGCCCATCTCTCTCTGATTTGCATGCTTCGACTAAACCTACGAAGAACCATGTCCTTCAACACAACAAAGATCCTTAAAGTCCGTCCCGATTCCATCAAATTCAACCAAACAGACAATGACTCACTACCAGAAATCACCGACCTTGAAACATTAACAAACTTACAAATTGCATCAAAAGAATTAACAACCACTCATAATGCCATTGGATTCCCCACGGAAACAGTATATGGATTAGCAGGATCAGCATTATCAAATGAATCAGTACGAGCGATATATAATGCCAAAAATAGACCAGCTGATAATCCATTAATTGTACATATCTCATCTATTTCACAACTCACAAGGAAAAATTTAATTAATTATGAAATACCTTCAATTTATCATAATTTAATCAATGAATTTTGGCCAGGACCATTGACTATCTTATTACCCGTTACATCAGATAGTCCAATATCGACATTGGTTACGGCTGGACAAAATACATTTGCTGTAAGGATGCCTAGACACCCAGTAGCTAGAGCATTGATAGCCATGAGCGATACACCCATTGCTGCTCCTTCCGCCAATGCATCTACTCGACCAAGTCCAACTTTGGCAGAACACGTGTATCATGATTTAGTGGGGAAGATCCCGATGATATTGGATGGGGGTGCGTGTGATGTTGGGGTGGAGAGTACTGTTGTTGATGGGTTAGTTGATCCACCGATGCTTTTACGACCAGGTGGTGTTTCATTGGAGGAGATTAAACGTGTTGGAGGAAAGGAATGGGAGAATGTTGTTATTGCGAAGAAGACGGCGGGGAAAATGGAGGCGGTGAAAACTCCTGGGATGAAGTATCGACATTATTCACCAAGTGCTAAAGTTGTATTATTTATAAATTGTGGTGATGGAAAATTGAAAATTGAAGAGTATTTGAAAAATCATCAAATTGATGATGATTTGAATAAGAAGAAAATTGCATTGTTAAGAAGTAAGAAGTTTCAACCAAACCCGAAATTTATAAATAAAGATTTAGGTGTGGAAGGTGTTGATATTTCATATAATTTATTTCGATATTTAAGAGAAGTTGATGAGGTGGATAAAGTAGATTTGATCTTTGTTGAAGGTATAGATGAATCAAATGAAGGTCTTGCGGTTATGAATAGATTAAGTAAAGCAGCCATGGAAGTGATCAATGGATGAAGAAAATAAAACAACGATTAATAGATAATATATAGACGATATTCAATGCAATGCAATACATGAGAATGGCGCATAATATTTCCTATTTGGGCTTAATGTGGTGATGAGAGCAGCACAGCCCAGACAATATAAAATTTTTTAGTGCCATTTGGCAGAAAGAGAGTCTTTGACTATCTATCCCATCAATCAATGAATCAATCATTCTAACCTTAAGTTTATTTTAATTCTTGAACCTACTTTCTGAATCATAGATTGGATTAGTAATTAATTAGTATCCTTGATCTATTAGTATCTTTGATCTATTAGATAACGACACCACTCCCTTGTTCAATTGATTTCCAATAGGATGTATAGGATCAATTGTAAGAATAATAGGGCTAGCCAAAACAGTTACGTCACGTGCAGCTTTGATACACGTAATTAATTTTCAAACAAAAGTGAAAATTTTCGTTCCGTTTCCTTTGCGTTGCGTTAACTATTGATTGATTGTCCAAGCAACAAACAGCGTAATTTTTTTTTTTTTTTCTTTGCCAAAGTTTTGACAACACCGAAACTTTGTTCTTTACAAATCATCAACCAACAATTTCATCTTTTATCATCTCCCACTTTATACTCTCATAGACACCACACATTTCACATACTATCCACCTCCCCCTACCCTTACAATACAATGAGTGATAATCCATATGAACTAAAGCCTCATTTACCCCCGCCACGTGCCAACACTCCATCCCTCAAGTATTCCCAGAAATCTTTTCAAGAAACAGCAGCAGATTTACAAACCGACATCAAAACAGGTTTGGCAAACAACCAAGACGTGTTAAATAGACGATCAATTCATGGGGTCAACGAATTGAGTCATGATGAAGAAGAAAGTCTATTGTGGAAATTCATTTCTTCTTTTTACCTGGATCCTTTGATTTTATTATTGATTGGATCTGCCGTAATAAGTTTTTGGATGGGTAATAAAGATGATGCCATATCAATCACTTTGGCAATCACTATTGTCGTCACCGTGGGGTTTGTTCAAGAATATAGATCAGAGAAATCTTTAGAAGCATTAAATAAATTGGTCCCTGCAGAAGCAAAATTAACTAGAAATGGAAGTACATCTACAGTTTTGGCCCTGACTTTAGTTCCGGGTGATTTGGTTCATTTTACACAAGGTGATAGAATCCCAGCAGATATTAGATTAACAGACGCAGTCTATTTAAGTATTGATGAAAGTAATTTAACTGGTGAAAATAGACCAGTGGACAAGAGTACAGACACAATTACATCTTTCGATCCCGTGGTCACGGAAAGAACTAATATTGCATTCATGGGAACATTGGTTAGAGATGGTCATGGAAGTGGTATTGTTGTAGCAACTGCAGGACAAACCATATTTGGGTCTGTCTTTGAAATGATGAGTGATATTGAAAAACCAAAAACTCCTTTACAACAAGCAATGGATAGATTAGGGAAAGATTTATCAGTTTTCAGTTTTGTTGTCATTGGTATAATTTGTCTTATTGGGATATTTCAAGGCCGTTCATGGTTGGATATGTTTCAAATTTCTGTTTCTTTAGCAGTTGCTGCTATCCCAGAAGGTTTACCAATTATTGTCACTGTTACTTTAGCATTGGGTGTCTTACGTATGGCTAGACAAAAGGCAATTGTTAGACGTTTACCAAGTGTGGAAACATTGGGGTCTGTTAATGTGATTTGTTCGGATAAAACAGGTACTTTAACTCAAAACCATATGACTGTCACAAAAATATGGACTGCTGATTTCAAAGGAAGTTTCAATTCCCCATTTTTAGTTGTTGAAAGACTCGATGATAACACTTTACATCATCAATTGACTGCCAACATGCATAAGGTATTGGAATGTGGAAATGTTTGTAATAATGCTAGATATTCTACCGAGAATGAAAAATATGTTGGGAATCCAAGTGATATTGCTCTTGTTGAATGTTTACCCCATTTTGGATTAGAAGATATGAGAGGACAAAAGCAAAGACTTTATGAGTTACCATTTTCATCAAATAGAAAATACATGGCTGTTTGCGTGCATACAGGAGATATTCAAAAGGCCGAAACCATTGCCAAAGGTGCCACTGAAAGAATCTTGACAATATGTAATCGTTATTATGATGAACATGGGAATGTGAAACCATTGACTAATGCCATTGAAGAAACAATTCATGAACAATCACGTGCTTTGGCAAGTGATGGGTTAAGAGTATTAGCTTTTGCAAAGAATAATAAAAAATTTGATGGAAAGGAATCATCAGAACCAGCAGAATTAGTATTTTGTGGGTTAGTTGGTATGAAAGATCCACCGAGACCAAATGTGGGTAAATCTGTTGCTAGATTAATGAAAGGTGGTGTTCATGTTATTATGATAACTGGTGATTCACCAACTACAGCAGTCAACATTGCTAAACAAATTGGAATGCCTGTTGTTGGCGATCATGCTGTACTTACTGGTGATCAAATTGATAATTTAACTGAAGAAGCCCTCACTCAAGCCATTCATGATGTTTCAGTTTTTGCCAGAACAACTCCTGAACATAAAGTTACTATTGTTAAAGCGTTACAAAGAAGAGGTGACATTGTTGCCATGACTGGTGATGGTGTCAATGATGCACCAGCATTAAAACTTGCTGATATTGGTATTGCTATGGGTAAAAATGGTACTGATGTTGCTAAAGAGGCAGCTGATATGGTATTGACCGATGATGATTTTTCTACAATTCTTAGTGCTATCGAAGAAGGGAAAGGAATTTTTAATAATATTCAAAATTTCATTACATTTCAATTGAGTACAAGTATAGCTGCATTGACATTAATTGCCTTGTCTACATTTTTCGGATTACCTAACCCATTAAATGCTATGCAAATCTTATGGATTAATATATTGATGGATGGACCCCCTGCACAATCACTTGGAGTTGAACCAGTTGATCCAGAAGTAATGAATAAACCTCCTAGAAAACGTAATGATGCAATTTTAACTCAACAAGTAATTAGAAGAGTTTTACAATCTGCTGCTATTATAATCATTGGTACTATGTATATTTTCATTAAAGAAATGACAGATGGTCAAGTGACTGCAAGAGATACAACTATGACATTTACATGTTTTGTATTATTTGATATGTTTAATGCTTTAGCATGTCGTCATTATTCAAAACTGATTTTTGAATTAGGAATGACTAATCAAATGTTTAATTTTGCTGTTTTAGGTTCATTAATTGGTCAATTTTGTGCTGTTTATGTACCTTTTTTCCAAAGTATTTTCCAAACTGAAGCTTTAACTTTTGGTGATATTTTACATTTGATTATTTTAACTAGTACTGTTTTCATTGTGGATGAAATTAGAAAATGGTTGCGTAGAAGACAACAATCTGTATATACTAATAATTATAGTTATGGTGTATAAAAACATTCTTTTTTTGGGAGGAAAATGATGATGGAATAGATAGACTATATTTGAGTATTATATATTGTATGATATACTTTGTTGGTGTAAGAGCCGTATGAACACTTCCCCCACACACCTCGCGGTAATTTTAATTGCGGGTGGGTCGTCGTCGTAAATGATGACCAAAAATTCCCGCGGAGTTTTCGATACACTTCCGTCTTACAATAATATATTTTCCTTTTTCTTTTTCTTGGATCCCCATTCTTTAACTTTTTACAACTTCTTAAAGGACCCCTTTTGCAACAGTCATCAACCAAAACAACACCCTTTGTTTGTTTGTGAATGTTTTAGTCTTGTTTCAATGGTATTTCATTTCACATTAGACGATGTACTTAACAAATATATCCCCAAGAACCAAGTCTCAAAACTCCCGCGACCCCTAGCCCGTTTCTTAGGTGCCCACACCGCCGACCCTGTGCCCGACTATTACATCTGGCTTGAAATCATAATTGGTTCCTTCTCCGGAGTTGCTTTACTCGAAGGAATTTTCATAAGTCCCAATATCTTCACGGATCATCATCATGCACCAATGATTCTTGCATCGTATGGAGCCACCGCGGTGTTATGTTTCAATGCATCACAAGTACCTTTGGCACAACCACGGAATGTTCTTGTTGGACATTTCTTAGCGGCGTTGATTGGAGTATGTATTCAGAAATTATTTAGTTTGTCCAAAATGGGGAGGGAAAATTATTGGGCAAGTGGGGCTTTAAGTGTGGCTATTTCTAGTTTGGTTATGTCAATTACTAATTGTGTACATCCACCCGCGGGGGCATCAGCAATATTACCTAGTGTTGAAGAAGAAATTAGAGATATGGGATGGTGGTATTTGCCCGTACAGGTTATTTCTAGTGTTTTGATCATTGCCGTGGCTTGTATTACGGGGAATGTGGTGAGAAGTTACCCGGTTTATTGGTGGACTCCTGGTGAGGTTGGAAGAGTGAAGAAGGTTGAAGATGAGGAGTCGAAGGTCGAGGAACAAGGACAAGAAGAACAAAAAGAAGTAGAAACACCACAGACTCAAGACCAGTTAGATAGCATCGAGGTTAGATCTGGGATTAATAGTATAACTATCTCGGTCGATGGTATTGTGATCCCGGAAGGTCTAGCTATAGAAGAAATAGACAAGGATTGGTTGAAAGGGTTACAAATAAAATTAAATAAGCTAGAAGCAGCAGAAGACTGAAAATTGTTATGATTATTACTATTTTTTTTTTGTTAGACAAGATGACGTGGATAAATTTCTATATACAATGCATTTCATCATCAAATTTCACCTTTTAAATACTCTGTTTTGAATTTCTTCAACTGTGACCACCCCTTGGAAATTTTCATCCTCTAAAGCATCATACATAGTTTCAGCTACTTGTTCAGTAGATACCACTGGTCTCACAATGTTTCCCGCAATATTCTTCCCAACCACACATTCCTTCAACCCTACACCAAACCTTAACCCCCTCATCAACCAATCTCTCGATGTCAACCCTCCTTCGTGAGTTTCATCATACATGGCATTAGGTCTTAAGAATATACCACGTAATCCATCCTTACAACTCAATTCAAACTCCGCCTCTCTTTTCGTAGTGATGTATTCTTGTGGGACAACAGGTGGTGCTTGATCAGCTGAAACATATACAAAGTTCCTAGGCAACCCGGCATGATGTTTAATAAAACAATCAGCTAAAACAACAGCAGAATCACGTTGTATGGCAGAATATGTACTTTTCATACTATCTTTCTGCATCGGATTACTCCCCATTATATTATTTGCGAAATTTTGTACATCACTCAAGAAATTGAAATTGGAATTCATGGATTTTTTATAATTTTGATTCTCAAATAACATTCCAATTGAATGAACAATAGTATTAAAATTTTTTAATTTATCTTTATAACTATCAGGTTCAAAAATATCACATCTTTCCCAATTGACTTTCCCAACCCATCCTTGATGTAATACCAGTTCAGGTGGCTCTCCATGACGAGAAAATGATGTCACATCATACCCTCTACGTACTCCAACTTCACAGATTTTACGTCCAAGAAATCCATTACCTCCAAAAACAGCAATTGATCTAACCATGTTGCGTTGTGTTGTGTTGTGATTGTATAATATTTATTAGTTCATATCGATTGTTAGTCTCTCTCTCTCCTGATTTTCTCGCACATTTTCACTTTGCTCCAACTAACTTTTTTTGCTTCCATAAAAAAAGTAGGTCACGTGATTAACAGGAAAAACTTTATTCTTAACATCACGTGATTTCTTAGGAACCAGAGAAGAAAAAAATCGACGAACCAATTACGCAAGGAACAAAGATGAAAATGTAAGCAACATTCAGTTTGATTTATGCTCAAGGGGGGTTGCAAAATAAAAGTTTCACAAATTTACTATATTACTTTAAAATACATGTTATGTCCGAGTTGATATTGTTGTGAATAGTCCAGCAACGTTCTGGATTTTCACATGAATTGTTCATCAATAGTAACATGTTGTAATTCAAACAACAATTCGTGCCTTACGTTATTTACAAAATCCCAACATGCACACACTTCTCATTAGTAATACTTCAACGACTTTTTTGACGTAAAATCCATTTAAGCCCACTTAATGGAAGAATTCCACCTCGGAAATAACGATACAACCCAGTTTATCCCCGATATATATATTAAAGTTTGAAAGGTTCTATTGGGGGAGAGTCCGGCCCCTGGTGGCTTAGCATGACAATGACAATAGCATCGGATGTGACGTTTTATCACTTTAATAATATTTTATCTTAATATCAGCAGGTTCCTCCGTTTACACTTGTATCTGCATGTAGTTGTTGTTCTTGTTGTTGTTGCTGCTCATGTGAATATTTATCTTTTTTAGGGGAATCGTTGCAAGGTTAGTTTGTGTTGATCGTTGTTGCATATTTAGATAAATTTCTTGGAGATTTTTATCAAAACGGTTTTGTTAATCGCGTTATTAGTGCCTGCCAAGACTCCCAGTGCTTGGAGTTTATTGTTTGACTTAAGATAGGTAGTTGTTGATTTTGAGTCTGTTTTCCAGACCCAACTCCCATGAAAAATATATTACACAAGAACTTTTTTTGTTATCACCGTATCACATGTTACGAGACACTGTTCCAGAGATAAAATAATAGAAAAGCCTCAGCTGTCTAAATTCAAGATAATGGAAGAAGGCTTGAAAAAATCCAAAAAGAACGCAAAAATAAGGATGGACAGGAATAAACATTTTTAGCACCGATTGCAAAAAAAAAGAATAAAATAATATTCCAATTTGAACAATGATTATTCCCTACAATGGTAATTCTTTTGAGTTTCCTATTCCATTACTCATGACCCAGCCTCCTCCCCGTTCTCCTTCTTCTGTTTCCGTCACTTGTATGGAATAGTTCATGTGAAGATTTTTCTTGGTTAAAAACTGAGCCACTTCACCTTCAAATTGATTATATAAAGATGTATATCCTTGACATTTGGTTTATTTTTTTTGTGAATGAAAAATCTTACTTGCAAATTATATATAAAAAACCTCATAAACAATAACAACCACAATGTCACTTAGATTCTACTTATTTGTTGGTGCTGTTGCATACTATATTTTGAATACTATAGTTAGATCAATTTCAATTGCAAGATTCAAGAAGAAACACGGATGTGAAGAACCAGTATCAATTAGTCCTCCTTGGTTCGGTATTCCCAAGATATTACAACTTTTCGAAGATAGAAAGAATGGAGTAATGATTGAAAAAGAAAATGAAGCATTTGGTAATTTAACAGCTTCAAAATCATTTATTGCAGGTACTACTATTTTTGCAACCACTGAACCAGCAAATATTAAAGCTATTTTATCTACTCAATATGAAGAATTTTCAATTGGATTAAGACCTTATCATTGGAAACCATTGTTGGCTAGTGGTATTTTCGCTACCCTGGGAGAAAGTTGGAAACATTCTCGTGCTATGTTAAGACCACAATTTAGTAGAGAACAAATAGCACATACTGAAAATCTTGAAACTCATATTCAATTATTAGCTAAACATATTGATTCTTATAAGGGACAAACTTTTGATTTCCAACCATTAGCTTTTAGATTCACTACTGATACAATTACTGATTTTTTATTTGATGATAGTGTTCATTCTTTACATGATAATAGAATCGGTATACCGCCAAGTTCAACTTCTGTTGTTGGTGGTAAAGAGTTTGTTAATGCTTTGAGAATAACTTATGAATATATGTCTGCTAGATCATTTTCTCAACGTGCTTATTTTTTCATTGATGGGTTTGAATTTAGAAAAGCATGTGGTGTTGTTCGTGATGCTGCTGATCATTATGCTCAAAAGGCATTGGCGTTATCTGATGAAGAATTAAGTAAGAAATCATCTTATAATATTCTTTATGATTTGGTCAAGAGAACTAGAGAACGTTCACTTATTAGAGATCAATTATTAAGTCTTTTACTAGCAGGTAGAAACACAACTGCTTCTTTATTATCATTTTTATTTTATGAATTATCAAGACATCCTGAAATTTGGTCGAAATTACGTAATGAAGTAATTATAGCATTTGGAGAAAATGGAATCCCAACTTTTGAATCTTTGAAACAATGTGAATACTTGAAATATGTCGTTAATGAAGCTTTAAGATTACATCCTACCATTCCAACCGATGTCAGAACAGCAACTAAAGATACAACCTTACCTGTTGGTGGTGGCCCAGATGGTAAATCCCCTGTTTTCATTGCAAAGGGAACATCAGTAGTATACAGAATCCAAGCGTTACATAGAAGAGAAGAATTTTATGGTGCAGATACTGATAAATTTATTCCTGAACGTTGGGAAAATTTAAGAAAATTAGGTTGGGCTTATGTTCCATTTAATGGTGGTCCAAGAGTTTGTATTGGACAACAATTTGCTCTTACTGAAATTTCATTTGTTGTTACTAGATTGGCACAAATGTTCTCAACTATAAAATCAATGGATACTGGTCCTTACCCACCAAGAAAAAGAGTTACTATTTCAATGAGTCTTTTGGATGGTGCTCCTATTCAAATGGAACGTTAAACACATTTCTTGAATTTGTTTTATAGCTTGTTTGTTTATTTGTTTCTTTGGTATTATTGAATACACAACTTGTTCTTTTTATTTAAGGTACGTAGGTATGACTCTTTGTCAAATTCAATAAATTAATATATATATTCATAGTCGTTATTTTCAGCCAGCCTGGTACTTGAGGACAAGTATCTTGTCCGGATGAAGTGTTTAATTAGGCTACAATCGTAATCCATTTCCGTTAAATTACATTCTACTCTTAAGATTTATCATTTATTGGAGCTTTTTATATCCATTGATTGCTCGGTAACTTCTGTGCCTATCTGTCATGTGGAGGCAATGTCTTGTATGTGTTGGTAATCAATGCAAGGTAGAGATAAAAGTTGACATACCAATTGGACAATTATAATATTTTGCTTCGTACTTCATTATACATTAAACTATAGCACTATAAAGGTTATTCATAGCTTCAATATATGCGTGTAACAAAACCATATTGTCATCGATGTCTCCCTTATATTAAACTCTACCTTTGAAAAAGTCCGCAGTGTTGAGCTCTTGTGTTGGGAATAGTATTAAATGTAAATCATATATAAACTTAGGTACAATGGCAAGGATCTTGACGAATATTTGGAATGACATCTCAATAGTGTCAAATTCAATCATGAATAGACCCATCGTCATTTTAATTAACTGTTCAAGATCCCGTCTGGATAAACTATCAACTTTATAAAAGTTTAATTGGTCATAAAGAGGATGCTTGTCACGGTCGGACCTTGATAATGCACATATAAAGAATTTGAATCACGTGATTCAATTTCTTCAGTTCTAGAAAATGTAAGACAATATAAGATAGAAAAAGCTTGTTGGTTAGCTATATAAAAATATATAATATAGTCGATGGAACAAGGGGACTATAAATAATAAATAGGAAAGTAAGTGAGTAATCGATTTGAATAATAGTTAGAGATAAATAGTAGTATGATGTAGCTTCAATGGTTTCAATGGTGTGAAGTAGCAATTATCTAGCAGAAAGCAACTCGCTTACATTTACTGGTTCAAGTCCAATGAACGTCTAGCTTCGCTAATAGCAATATACAGAGATACTTCAGCTTCATCGAGCAATTCTATGCTTATTCTGTGATGTGCTTTCATATTTTGAATTGATGCAATCAAAATTTCGTATTTAATAGTTGAAAAATTTAAAAGCTTCTTGAAATTTTCATTTCTTTCGATCAATAATTCAACTTTCATAATTAAATTTTCATTTTCACGAGTCAAGTCATCTACCATTTGTGATAATCTGGCCATTTCAGCAGTTTCAGCCTTTTTCTCCAGGTTCAGAAATTGAATATGTTTCATAGGTGCTTTCTTGTGAATACCTTCATTATATTCTTCCTTTTCGTCTTGATTTGGGAGAAGGACGCTATTCTGTTCCTTAGGGGTAGTACAGTTCTCAAATTTAAATGATTTTTCTTGATCTGAATTCATTCTGTGTGTTGTCTTGCGTTTGTAGTACTGGTGTTGCCGTTGAAGCTTGGTGGATCTTGTTGAAATAAAATACACGGATATAATGTTTGTTACTGTGACGGATGAAATTAGCAGTCAGTAAATACAACACTACGACGTAGGTCACAATTGAATATAACTCAGTTGAAGTAAAAAGAAAAAAGATAGGAAATAAAAAATTTTTAAAAAGTGGGAATCTGCTGCCTTTTTGAAGATTTCGTGGTTTGGTTGCAAGATTAAAATTCAAATAATCCCCATACATTGTCACGTGTAAGCCCTCCTAAGTTACTCGTTTTTCTACCACCCCTTATTTTTCTCACACTATTTATATTTATATTGTCACTTTATACTTTTTTACTCTCTTTCTGTTTAGTTCTATATATGTGTACAACTTTGCTTTACTTTATTTCGATAAATCGTGAACACATGGCATTAATAACTTTTACTTTTCTGCAACACATTCTTCCGATCTCTGCAGCGCCATCCCTTTGATTTCGTCCATAATATATACAAAGTTATTAATACAGCCAGTGGATCTATTTTAATCCTTTGGAAGTCAATTAGTAATATATATGAGATCAAAATGGAAAACCCTGGTAAGAAGTGCTCTAATAAATAGGTGTCTTAAAAACCATTTTTATTAATTGTGGTAAAAACTTGAGGGGTTGAAGTACCATTGAATGAGGAATACATTTATACAACTGCAGAAGACTGTGATTGTATTCCGAATTATCCACATTCGAATCGAACCTGGTTCAAGTCACCCATAATATAATTACATTGAAAATAACATAGGTACTATCTAGAGATATGATACTACTGGTGTCCTCAAAGCAAACATCCAGATGACAAGCAGGCAATATTTATATATGGATACATAGAATAAGCTGGTTATACAAAACACAGTAACCTGTATGTGTTGCTGAGCTGAGCTTACAGTTTGGAACTCTGCCATCTCTACACATTATCCTCTCCACACTATTTGGGCATTCCGTGGGGTGAACGTAGAGACTAAAATCATAATCGCATCAAAAATGGTGTATGTATTGCAAGTAAATAGAACTATTAATCACTAAATTCTAAAAATACCCTTTCGCTTTAAGTTGTCATGATTCAGCAGTAACAGCAGCATTATTCTCTCAACTCTTTTTGTTCAAGCTCCATCTTAAGAGCCTTCTTCAACCATTCTATCATAACACGTCTTACTTTAAGTGTTTCTTCCGACTCCCGAATATATTTCAATTTGTGAATTCTATATGCCTCTTTCATTTCCTGACTACATGTTTCGAAAATCAGAGATTCTGTATCGGATTCCAGTGACCCTTGACGATCTCCTGTAGGCTCTTCCCCGCCAAAGGATTCTTCTCTATTAGGATATGTTGCTGGCATCACTTTGTGGCCGAGTGGTAATTGCTTCTTTTACTTGGTTGGGTTGTTTGATTTGTAAAGTCGGTTTGATCTCTAAATATATTGCCTTCTGATGTATTAAATCTATATGTGAATAAGACAATTGAGATAATGAAAGGAAGAAATGGTGTGTTTGAAAAAGATAAATCTTGGTTGCAAAGTTTGACATTTACAAAAGTTTTCAGTGCTGGAAAAATTTACTTGGTGACTAAATTGAACAAATTGCATAACTTTGGTGAATTGGCCCTACTGCTTGAATTTCTCTCCACCTCTATATACTGCTTGCATTTACAACAGAGGTAATCACATCAATTATATCGGTTTCATTGCAACTAAATAGAACTATAAATCACTCAATACTAAATATATTTCTTTTCTTAGTTTTCTTATTCAAAGTAGCATTTGTGAAAATAGAATTTTTATCACCCCCCAAACCTTGTGCAACTATGTTATCTTTTCGTTTGATGATTATTCGAGAACTCTTTGTAGATTTGCCCAATTCTTGTTTTTTGATCAGGCCGTTTGTCTTCTTTCTTGGGCTCGAAAAATTGCTAACATCAGCAGTTGAAATGGAATCAGGTCCCACTTTTGGTTTTTTTCCATTATGGCAAAGGTTTCTTGATTTTTTTTCCCGTTTGTTTCGCTTGATTTCCTTCTTCTTCTTCCTTCTCTGTTCGTTCAGTCGTCGTACGTTTTCCGTTTGTTGTCGAACATCTCTGATTTGTTTTAGCGTTAGCAATATCTTTTCAATTAAAGCAAGTAGATTCTTCAAATCCTGATTTGTAAGAGCCAAATCAATCAATTCCCTTTCTTGTTGAATTGACAACTCCAAAATTTCATTATCTTCTGTAGGACGCTGAACTGTACGAGGAGGTCCCTCGGGAAGTAATCCGTTTTCGATTGTCATTGTTCTGACGAGGGGGGATTCTTTGATTGATTCAGTGGACTTGATATCAGAACCAGTTGGATTTGAACTCTTGCCGCCAACTAAATTTGACGCTTCCTTCAGTTCTCGTGGTCTTGTAATGTGTTGAATAAATTGTAAGCAGTAAAGACAGTTTTATTTCAGGATAATATGTTAACTAAATTCTGTTGAATTGGATTGTTTCAAATTTGTTGAAACTATTGATTAAAAAAGGGGAAGAAACAAGTGGGGAAGTAGAAGAAAAAATTAAATCTTGGTTGCAAAGTTTGACATTTACATATTTTTTTAGTGCTAGAAAAATTACTTGGTGAGAGAAATAAAACAAATTACACAGCATGGTGAATTGGCCCTACTGATTGAATTTCTCCCCGCCGCTCTATACTATTTGGATTTACAACAAAGGTAAACATAGAAGACCTGGAGAGTGAGAACATAATTACATCAATTATATCAGTTTCTTTGCAGGTAAATAGAACTATAAATTACTCAATGCTAAATATATCTTCTTCCCTTAGCAATCAATTTTTTACTCAAACTAGCATTCGAGAAAATAGAATCCTCGTCACTCTCCGAAACTTGTGCAACTCTGCTATATTTTTGTTTGACAGCTTCTGAAGAACTGGGTGCAACTGCGTTTGTAGATTTGCCCAACCCTTGTTTTTTGATCAGGCTGTTTGTCTTCTTTCTTGGGCTCGACAGGTCTTCTACGTTTACCTTTGTTATAAATCCAAGTAGAATATAGAGGTGGCAGAAATCCAAGCAGTAATTCACCAAGTTATGTAATTTGTTCTATTTAGTCACCAAGTACCTTTACACGGCACATAAATTTAAATATAAATAAATATGGCTGAAACTTTGCAACCAAGATTTAAATTATTCCAACACACCTTGTCTTTCTTTTTTATCTCAATTGTTTTACTATCACATAATTTCAACAGATTAGGAGGAAATATATAAGGAGATACAACTGGTTTTACTGTTCACATCTTTGGAACATATTACAAGACCAAGCGAATTGAAGCAACCACAAAATTTAGCAGGCGGCTAAAGTGCAACATCAACTGTCGCTGATATGGAATCGCCTATTGAATTAAATGGGGGGAAACCCTTGGAAGGCATAAGAAAGATTGAAACCAGCTTAATCCCTTGAAGACCTCCTCCTACAATTCAGGAGCCCACGGAAGCAAGTAAAATTTCACGGTTGAAAATTAGTCAAGAGCTTGATTTGATTGAATTGGCTCGTATAAACCAGGAGTTGAATGATGAACTTGCATTAAAAAAAGAGATAGCCACAATTCTAAAACAAATACAAGGTGTTCGACTATAAACAGCAAATGTACGACGACTGGACGAAAAGAGAAGGAAGAAGAAGAAGGAAATGAAAGAAAACAAACAGGAACTAAGAAACCATTGTCATAATGGAAGCAACCGAAAAGTAGGACCCGATTCCATCAATTCTATCGGTTTCATTGCAGGTAAATAGAAGTATAAAGCATTAAATCTAATTGTTTCTCGATTCCAATTTCTGCTTGTTTGCTTTGATTTCCAACTACTTCTTCTTCCTCGTTTCGTCCAGTTGTCGTCGTATATTTGCCGTTTGTTGTCGAGCACCTAGTATTTGTTTTAGATTTGTGGCTATCTCTTTTTCCTTCACAAGTTCATAGTTCAACTCCTTATTTATTTGAGACAATACAATAAATTCAATTTCTTGAGGAGTTGCCAACGCCAAAATTTCACTTGCTACTGTGGGCTCCTGAATTTCAGGAGGAGATCTTTCAGGGATTAAGCTGGTTTCAATCTTTGTTGCGTCATCCAAGGGGTCCCCCTCCCCATTTGATTTAATAGAACATTCCATATGAGCGACGATTGATTTGGCAGTATTGTCGCCTGCTGAATTTTTGATTGCTTGAATTTATTGGGTGGTGTCATGTCATCTAGAAATAAAAGACAGTTTTCTTTCAGTATAATATGTTACCGGACTTCTGTTGATTAAATTACCTCCTAATCTGTTGAAACTATATGTTAATAAAACAATTGAGATAAGAAAAGGAGGAAAAGGTGTGTTGGAAAAATTTAACTCTTGGTTGCAAAGTTTCAGATATTTATATTTATATTTATATTTGTGTGCCGGGTAAAATTACTTGGTGACAAAGTCCAAAATGCATGACCTCGTCCGACAGCTTGGGGATATTATACCTCTCTACACAATTTCGGGTTGTAAAAGAGGACAGAGTAGCATACCTAGAGGTTAAAATTATAATCACATCAATTATAGCAATTTTATTGAAATTAAATAGAACTATAAATCACTAAATACTTACTTTAATAGTTAAAAGAAGTCAAAGCGAAATATGCAGATAAATCCTATTCCTTACAATCAAGCTCAGAATCCGATGGTTCAAATTTGTCTATTATTGTGGACTCTGCTTCTAGTCCATTACCATCTAGGATTACAAAAAAGAGTAAAAAACCAGCTTCCTTTTCACTGATTTTCCAGCAATAGGATGAGCTTTTTTTCTAGATTGAGGTTTGCTAATTTTCTTTTTTGAATTTCTAACAGTTGAATTTGAAATGGAAGATGGGGGGGTTTCTCTTTTTTGTAATTCTAGATGGTAATATAAACTGGAAGCAGAGTCCACAATAATAGACAAATTTTATCCATCGGGTTCTGAGCTTAATTATAAGGAAAAGGAATCATCTGGATATTTTGTTTTGGCCTCTTTTAACTCTTGAAGCAGCCTAGCACATTCATCATCTAATAATTCTAAAAAATGTTGGTCTTCCTGAAAGCTGATATCCAGTCTTCTCTCCTCTTCAAGTTCCCAGCCTTTAATAGCACCCGGATCATACTTCTCAAGGTTGTCTTCCCAATTGATCCCAGAACGTAACTTCTTGTTTCTAGCAGTTGAGTCTCCACTATTGCCACCAACTAAATCTTCCAATGTTACCAGTCCAATTTGTTCTAACATGTTTAATAACGAAGTAAACAGTACAGATTGATTTGTTTCTCTGTTGCTTGAGTTCTTTTGAGTCATATTCGTATACGTTTGTTGAAACTATTGATTAAAAAAAAGGGAAGAAACAAGTGGCGAAGTAGAAGAAAAATTTTAAATGTTGGTTGCAAAGTTTGACTTTTATAATCCATAACCACTTGGTAGCATTACAACAAAATATATTTATCCAAGTGCTGGTGGCCAATACTCAAGAACTAAGACATACGCTAGTATAAACCCAGTATTCATCTTGAGTTCTTTCAAATCCGGAATGCAAATCTTCTAGATGAAGTTTTTATTTAGAAGAAGGTTTGTGTGGTTTGTGAGGTGTAATTAACTTTTTTTGGTGTTAAAACAGGATTTTGTCGTAAAGACACCTTTATTTATGTATTAATATTCTTGCTACTGATACCACACAATATTGCTCTATCTATAATCCGACATCCTCAGCATACTTGAATTGCAATATCAGTACTTTCTCTATTAAATTGGCAATTTTTTATTTATACAAATTGTCGAGATTTACGTTTTGGCTAGCTGGTCAGAAAAGTATTGCACTACAACATAACTATTGTCAACGAAAATTGGAAATATAAAACTAAGATGAAAACTTTCCAACAACACTGGTGTATGTTTGCACAGTGTTAGTTCTACATAGTAATATCAGACTTCTCCAATGATACATACAAGACAATATATATTACTCGGTCTAAATATATACATATAAATGCATTTCTCTTTTAAATTTAAAAAGTGAGGAAAAACAGTGATTTTCTCATTTCTTAGCAGAATCTTCTTTCAAACTAACAATACGATTAAGAATCAAATGATCATCTTTAGAATCCTTATCCAAACAGAAATAACCTTCTCTTAAAGCTTGGAATCTAACGGTATTATTCCCCTTACTTTCCTTAATATTGAAAGCACTTCCAGGAACTTCAAGATTCAAAGGAGATTTGCTAATAATATCTTTCAAATTATCTTCAATCACTGCATTAGTTAAAATTTCTTCACTATCTGGATTTATATCGGTTAAATAACCTTCAGGTACAGCAGATGGATTTTCACTTTTGAATAATTGATTATAGATTCTAACTTCTTTCAAATGAACAGCGGTATCTTTAGGAATCCATTGAATATAAGTCTTTGGTTTGGATTTAATACCGTCGTCATAATGCACATGTACGATTTTCTTGCCATTTTTTTCTTCAATTGATTTGAAACTGACATTAAATGGTACTTTCATTAAACCAACTGGTTGACCAGGTGCCAATCTATAAAAATCCTTGTCTGCTGGCTCGGAACGAACATCATTTTCATCAATGTAGAAATGTTTGGTGAATTTAAGAGTACGGTATCCCATTGCTTTTTCATCTTTACCTGGTTTATTTGGAATTTCAACGTCCAATGAGAAATCTTCATCTAAATTATCAACTATAACTTCAATTGGATTCAATACCATCATTAATCTTGGAGTTGTTTGATCAAGATAGTTACGAACGGCACTTTCAAATCTTACGGTTTGGATATTTGTTGTAGAGGTAGTGACACCCAATGTATTGATAAATGATAAAATAGCACCAGGTGGGACACCTCTTCTTTTGATACCTTCCAAAGTGTATAATCTTGGATCATCCCATCCTCTGACGTATCCTTCATTAACCAATTTGGCAATCTTTCTTTTAGACATAATGGTACCTGTTAAATTTAATCTACCATATTCACGTTGTGCTGGTCGATAAACATGCAAAGCATCACATAACCATTCATAAGATTCTCTTGACAAAACAAACTCAGTGGTACATAATGAATGGGTAATGTTTTCAAAAGAATCAACTAAACAATGGGTGAAATCATAAGTAGGGTAAATTTTCCATTTATCACCAGTACGATGATGTGGAGTATTCAATACACGGTAAGCAACCAAATCCCACATTTGTGGTGATGGTGAAGTCAAATCTTGTTTCATTCTTAAAGTAGCTTCACCAATATTATATTTCCCATTTTTCATGTTTTCAAATTCACGCAAATTATGTTCAACAGATTCAAATCTATGTTTACATGCAACCCTTTCACCTCCCAAAGTACCATCTGCTTTCAACCCACGTGATGCTTTGACTTCTTCAGGTGTACAATGACAAATGTATGCTTTGTCACATTTGATCAACTTGACAGCCAAATCATACAATTCATCAAAATAATCAGAAGAGTAAGTAATTTGCCAAGGTTCGTATCCCAACCATGAAACCATTTCTTTAATAGAATTGAAATAAACCTCTTCTTCTGCTTCTGGATTGGTATCATCAAATCTCAAGTAACATTTACCTTTGTTGAATTGGGCATATCCAAAATTGACCATGATTGCTTTGGAATGTCCAATATGTAAAAACCCATTTGGTTCCGGTGGGAAACGGGTATACACATGTCCTCCAATAAACTTATTGTGTTCTTTCAATAACTCTGGATACATTTGAGGTTCTTCACCAGGTTTATGTAAATCACCGAGAAACCCTTCAGAAAACATTGAACGTTCAGGTTCAGTGCTGGAATCTTGTTTCTTTGCAGCGGTAGCAGTGGTAGAAGCTGCCTTTGGTTTCTTTTCCTTCTTTTTAGCATCCCTTTCATCTTTAGGTCCTAATCTTGCTAAAAATTCTTCATCTAATATTGGTTTAAATAATTGAGGAGGTGCCCATTTCAATGATGCTTGAGTTTTGACATCACCCAATACTTTAGGTAAACAAGAGTATCTCTTGCTCTCCAAGTCTTCTTTAATTGAATCAAGGTATTTGGAAATTTCCGATTTTGCTTGTTCTGGTGTAATTTCAATACCAACACCAGTGGCTTCATCAAACTTGGCTTGGTCTACAGTTTCATTATTTTGTAAAAATTTGATACCTTCAGTAACTTGTAAAGCAGTTTTCAAATCCCCACTTTCAATTCCTTTGATAAGAAACTTTTGGTTTGGTAATGTCCCGTTTTTACTTTCGTGTATGGCCAATTGGTGCAATAAAGCTAATTTCTTGTCATCAAAAGTGGCAACATTGTTATCTAAAATATTGTATAAAGCCGTGGCTACCTTTTTGTTTTTAACAATTTCCTTTGATTTCTTGTCCTCAAAACCAGCTTTGCTGAACAATGCAACCAATTCGTCGGTAGAAATATCTGTGTTTGAAGACATGTTTGGATGGTGGTTGGTTTCAGATATGGCTGGGTGTTTGAAATTTTTTTTTTTTTCACTTTGTTTTCTTGTGTGTCAGGTTGTCATCTCTCTCTCTATAGAAAAAACATGAGTCAACACACGACTGATAAGACAAGACTATCAAACTTACGTAACATTCAACTATGTATCACATTATCTAAACCTACAACTTTATTTACTTGTCAATCTCTTGAAAACTATATCACTTATCTCTATGTTCAAGGCTTTTAGTTTAATGTTTTAATCTACTCTTTCAACCAAGGACGCGAATCCCACCATTCATTGTCTTTGATAATATCAACATGCACCTGCTTAACTTCAGCTTTCTTTCTTTTCTTTTCCATTCGTTGAGCCTGTCTCTTTGTTAATTGCACATCCTCTTGAACTTCATAATTTTCAAACTCTCTTATAATTATAGTTCCCTTTTTGAATATCTCCGGTTCATTGTTGTAATTTATTCCACATTCCTTGAACAATATTTCATTTTTATCAGATGATACTGTCCCCATTAATTTCTGTTCTGCCTCCTGTGGGGTCAATTTCAATTTCAATATCAAATTCCAAAAGGTGGTATTGTACAAATTATTGATGTGACAATCAACTTGTCTCCAACTGAAATAATCCCTCACATGCTTGAAGCTTGGATATAACACTGCTCTTGCATCAAAATTGGGTAGATGGTCGATATCCAATGGTTTATCAGGGAATGTCAATTGCCAAAAGAACATGTAATATGTAGACATTAAAGAAGCAAATAATGTGGTTAGTTTCATCTCTCGTCTTTCATACAAATCACAATTCTTTCGTAACAAAAAGGAATACTCATCTGAATCCCCATAAGCTAGCATGACATCACTATATTTGCTCATTATCTTCTCTGCTGCCAGGTTCATGACTTCAAGAGCCCGTAAATCATTTGGTTTTTCAAACTTGTAAAACTCGGAAAACTTATGGAACCCCTTCCCATCAACTCGTATAATTATGTATGTGTCTGGTAATAGATGATTCTCTTTCTCGAATAGCTTGACATATTCATATTTGGAGTTAGCCATTGGTGGAGGTATTGAATCAAAGTAATGTGATTATGGTAAAGCAGTGAGAGGTGGAAATTTTGTTTGTTGATGTTGGGAATATTGCACTACCTCTCTCTCTACCTATCTCATCTCTCAATTTTTTTTTTCAGTCTTCTTCTTCCACTTTGAATTTTTTATTTTTTTTTTTTTATTTATTCTATTCAATATTCACTGGAGACGTTTCTAAACACTCAAACAATTTTACCCTCCCAATGGCTTTGGCGAAATTTAGAACGTTAGAAAGAGAGGAAAGATTCCAAAATCCTCCAAAGGATAACTCTTCATATCCTTTATTGAAAGATGCAGTGGCACCTCATATTGGATCATTCAATGCCTTGATGGATGGTCCTGAAGGTGGATTATTAAACATTGCCGTTAAAGATATTGGATCCAAAACCATATTTGATTCACTGGAAACTTCCGGTCGTTTAGGAAACAAATTAAAAATTAGAGTTGATTCTGTACAATTGGCTAAACCTAGTGTTCCTGCTAATGACAAGTTATCTTTAAACAGAAAAACATTCCCTAGTGAATGTAGAGAAAGAATGGCGACTTATAGATCCAGATTGATGTTGAATGTGACTTGGAGTGTGAATGATGGAGAAGAAGTTCTGGAAGTTAGAGAAGCTGGACAAATACCCATCATGTTGAAATCAAATAGATGTCATTTGGAAAAACTTACTTCTGATCAATTAGTTGAAGCTAAGGAAGAAAGTGATGAATTGGGTGGATATTTCATTGTAAATGGTATTGAAAAATTAATCCGTATGTTGATTGTTCAAAGACGTAATCATCCAATGGCTATTATTCGTCCATCATTTGGAAATCGTGGTGCTTCATACACCAAATTTGGTATTCAAATAAGATCAGTTAGACCAGATCAAACTTCCCAAACAAACGTATTGCATTATTTAAATGATGGTAATGTTACTTTCAGATTTTCTTGGAGAAAAAATGAATATTTGGTTCCTGTAGTGATGATTTTGAAAGCATTAGTAGAGACTAATGATCGTGAAATTTTCGATGGAATCGTTGGTAAAGATACTGAAAATTCTTTTTTAACTGATCGTTTAGAATTGTTATTAAGAACTTTCAAAACTTATAATTTACATTCTCAACAAGAAACTTTGGCTTATCTTGGTGATAAATTTAGAGTTGTGTTTGGTGCTACACCAGATGTTTCAGATATTGACGTTGGTAAAGAAGTTCTAAAAAGAATTGTTTTGGTTCATTTACCAAATAATGAAGATAAATTTAGAATGTTGTTGTTTATGATTAGAAAATTGTATTCTTTGGTTGCTGGTGATTGTGCTCCAGATAATCCAGATGCAACTCAACATCAAGAAGTTTTATTAGGTGGGTTTCTTTATGGTATGATTATCAAAGAAAAAATTGAGGAATATTTGCAAAGTATTAAATTACAAATTGAATCAGACATTAATCGTGGTGTTGGTATAAATTTTGACGATAGAAGATACATGACTAGAGTATTCCTGAGAATAAATGAAAATATCGGTCAAAAATTACAATATTTCTTAAGTACTGGTAACTTGGTATCTCAATCTGGTTTGGATTTACAACAAGTTTCAGGTTATACAGTTGTTGCTGAAAAAATTAATTTCCATCGTTTTATTTCTCATTTTAGAATGGTTCATCGTGGTTCTTTCTTTGCTGAATTGAAAACTACAACCGTTAGAAAATTATTACCTGAATCATGGGGGTTCCTTTGTCCAGTACATACTCCCGATGGTTCTCCTTGTGGTTTATTAAACCATTTATCACATAAATGTAAAATTGCAACTGAAGCTTCAGATGTATCCGAAGTTCCAAATGCTTTAACTCAATTGGGAATTTTACCAGCTGATTCTTTTGCTGCTGGTCCGAACTTGTGTTGTGTTCAACTTGATGGTAAGATTGTTGGATGGACTACTCATGAACAAGGTAAAATTGTCGCTGATACTTTAAGATATTGGAAAATTAACGGAGAACATGGATTACCATTAGATTTAGAAATTGGTTATGTTCCACCTTCAAATAAAGGTCAATATCCAGGTTTATATATATTTGGTGGACATTCAAGAATGATGAGACCTGTGAAATATTTACCATTAGGTAAAGAAGATATTGTTGGACCATTTGAACAAGTTTATATGAATGTTGCAGTTACACCTGAAGAAATTGAAAATAACATTCATAGTCATGTTGAATTTTCACCAACAAACATTTTATCAATCTTGGCTAATTTAACACCATTTTCAGATTTCAATCAATCCCCAAGAAATATGTATCAATGTCAAATGGGTAAGCAAACAATGGGTACACCAGGTACTGCATTAGTTCATAGATCGGATAATAAATTATATCGTTTACAAACTGGTCAAACTCCAATTGTTAAAGCCAATTTGTATGATGATTATGGGATGGATAATTTCCCTAATGGTATGAATGCAATTGTTGCTGTTATTTCATATACTGGGTATGATATGGATGATGCGATGATTATTAATAAATCTGCCGATGAAAGAGGATTTGGTTATGGTACTGTTTATAAAACGGAAAAAGTTGATTTATCTCAATCAAGAAGAAGAGGTGATCCAATAACACAACATTTTGGTTTTGGTGATGATGAATGGCCAGAAGCATGGAAAGAAAAATTGGATGATGATGGATTACCATTGATTGGTGTTAAAGTAGAAGAAGGTGATCCAATAGTTGCATATTATGATGATACTTTAGGTAAAACTAAAGTAAAGACTTATCATTCTTCTGAACCTGCATATATTGAAGAAGTTAAATTATTGGGAGATGAAACAAGTGATCAAGAAGGACAAAATTTAACAATTAAATATAGAATTACAAGACAACCTTTAATTGGTGATAAATTTTCTTCAAGACATGGACAAAAAGGTGTTTGTTCTAGAAAATGGCCACAAATTGATATGCCATTCACTGAATCCGGTATGCAACCCGATGTAATCATTAACCCTCATGCGTTCCCTTCACGTATGACAATTGGGATGTTTGTTGAATCTCTAGCTGGTAAAGCAGGTGCATTACATGGTATTGCTCAAGATGCAACACCTTGGAAATTTAGTGAACTGGATACACCAGCAGATTATTTCGGTGAACAATTACTAAAAGCAGGTTATAATTTCCATGGAAATGAACCAATGTATTCTGGTGCCACGGGGGAAGAATTACGTTGTGATATTTATATTGGATGTGTTTATTATCAAAGATTAAGACATATGGTTAATGATAAGTTCCAAGTTAGATCGACAGGTCCGGTAAATTCATTAACTATGCAACCTGTTAAGGGAAGAAAAAGATCTGGTGGTATTCGTGTGGGGGAAATGGAAAGAGATGCATTGATTGGTCATGGTACTTCATTCTTATTACAAGATAGATTATTGAATTGTTCAGATTATACACAAACATCGGTGTGTCGTTCATGTGGGTCTATTTTGACTACACAAACCACAGTTCCAAGAATTGGTAGTATGGCTGCTATAAGATGTAGAAGATGTGCAGTTAGTTTGGATAAATATGAAGGATATGCTGCTGATTCAGATATTTGGGAAGATGGTCATGGGAAGAAATTTGTCGGTGGTGAAAACACAACCACTGTTGCTATTCCATTTGTTTTGAAATATTTGGATAGTGAATTATCTGCAATGGGTATAAAGATGCGTTATAACGTTGAACCAAAATAAAATAAAAATAAGTCAATGTAAATACATATATAGAGAATACATTTTTTTAAAAAAAAAACTTCATTATTATTACTACTATTCAGATAGGATCAAAACATCAGTAGGTTTAGAAAACTCAATAATATACCTCGCATTAATCATATCACTACCATCAGCACGATCAATTGCTTCTTGTAAATTCGCCGCGATCCCAGCTTCCAAATGACGTTTCACGATTCTTTCCCTTACCAACTCCTCGGGAGTTTTAATAAACCATGTCTCATCCACATATCCACTGATATCATTCCAAAATTCATCTTTCAAAGAGACATAATTCCCTTCAATTATAATTATATCGATATCTTTTGTAATTACTATATCGTTTTCTTTTGGGTCTTTCAATTTATGATCAAATGAAGGGGCACGGATCGTTGTTTCACGAGTATGTAATTGAGATATGAGTTGGACGAATGCTTGGGCATTGAATGTAAATGGTGCACCACGACGTCGTATTGCTTCTTCGGAATTAGGCATTTGTTGTAATTGAGAACGATATAAATGGAATCCATCTTGAGGTAATACTGTGACGTTTGCAAAACTGGAAAGTTCATGAGAGATTAATTGGGCAAAGGTGGTTTTACCAGCTCCTGGTACACCAGCTAGTGAAATTAAATATCTGGATTTAGGATGTGAATTCTTTTTGTTGTCATAGTTTATTTGAACTCTTTTGGATATTTCTGAGATGTCATTGGTGGAATATGTAACTTGCTGTGTCATTATGTATAGAGGTTTGTTTGTTAAGTGGAAATTATTGAAAAAATTTAACATGCCAGAAATTCCGGACCTTAATAAAACCAAGAACAAAAACAAAGACCAAACCAAAAACAAAAAAAGGGACAACGGAAATCTGAAAAATTTATTCACCATACATATGACAATCCAAGACTACGATGCTTGTATTACCCACTAGATGGACTGCCAAGTCAATACCGACATTAGGAGACGTGAATCAGATCATATATGGTTTCACTTCTAGCCTTCAATCATATACTTACGGTTTTTACTTGTGCGATTTCCAAAATGTTTGGTTGCAAGAAGTAGATAAACCAAAATTGATTGAGGTTGCAAAACATATGGGAATTGAAGATATGTCAGATAAGGACTTATTAGATCTACTTAATGGTATAAAGGAAAGTATACGTGGGAAATTGGAATTTAAAAAAAATGGTGACGACAAGTATGTGATTGTACAAACAATGGGAGAAATACCATGGAGATTTGAACTTGTTAAACAAGAACAACTGATAACTATTGAATTTTTAAGTAAATTGAATTATCAACAATTTGGGAATATTTGTTATATGAAATATCAAATTTCAAATCTACGAGATATTATGTCTATTAAAGATCAATATTCCCGATTTTTAGCAACTAATTTTAAACAAAGTCATGGAATGGATTTAATTAATAATTATAAAAAGAATAATAAATCAGATATTGAATCAATTGAAAAATTTGAATTTTCAAAATGGGAAAAACAATGTTGTAATGAATATATAAAGTTTAGAACAAAAAGGGGAAAGAAGAAATCAACAATGATTGATGAATTGAAAAATAATATTGAAACTGCTACTAAATATGAATGGAAATTTGCAAATCTGTTTTATGAAGATACAATAGAAGAAGAAGAACAAAAAGAAATGAGTCCTGCTTTGGAAGTGGAAACACAGGTACCTTCGCAAATTCAGGTTTTAGAAACTCCATTATCTCCGCCGACTCGTACTTCATCTACAAGTTCTCCGACGAAACGAAAGATAGGACTGATTGGTGATTCGTTTAGATCTTCAAACAGTCAAGATTCTCAATCTCCAAAGAAAAGACGAAAGATTGGTTCATTACCAAAGAGGTAAACAAAAAAAACATAATAAGGTGAAGTAACTTTTCTATATTTAATTTACTATATCAACCATTTTATTCCAACGATTTATCAAATGTTGCAATGCAGTTTGTTCGGTTTGATCCATTACCCCATCATAAATAACTGATAAAACAGTTGTCCAGAAAGTTACAAACTGACGTAATTGATTTATATTTGTTGGTTTTTCATCATGAATAGGATCCATTTTGGATTTTTTACCATACCCTGTTTGATGAAATGGTATAAAATTACCAGGTAATGATTTAAAATATTGTTCAAAAACAGTAAACCAAAATCGAATCAATATATTTGAACAATCATGAATATTAATTACTTCTTTTTTATCATATCCTCGTATCAAATCTAAATCTTCTCCGTATTCAGCTACCATGCAATGATCTAATGCAGCTAATAAAATCATTTGAATTTCGTGATATACTTTATCTGACGCTTCATCGAAACTAGTGACTTCATCTACCTGTTGAGTTTTTTCTACCCAATGCTCAGATGGTTCTACTGGTTTAGCTATTGGAGGTAGTGGCTGTGTAGATTGTGTAATCACTGGCTGCTGTAACTTAGTTTCCAACTTTCCAAATCTACGTATATTTTCATCACATATCGTATTTGCAATTAATTTGGCATTCATATTATCTCTGAAACTAATAGTCAATATATCATTACTTAATGCTTTAGCACATAAATTTTTATCATTAGACATCAAAATCACTAAACTTTGTTTATAATTTTCTTTAAAAAATAAACAACAATCAAAAATAGCATCATCTTTAACTAAATTTTTAGTTATTCTTTGAGATAATTTTTGTCCCTTTACAACAGTTGGTAAATCCATCAAGGCATGATATATCCAACGATTCGCCCACATTGCCAATTGAGCAATTGAATCACTGGAACAATCCGTATTTGCAGGTACATGTTGGATTTGACGTTTTGAATTTTTTAATCCATCCAATTCTTGAATTACATATGCTGGTATTATCAATTTTAATCCATAATCATTTGCAATTTCAGAAATTTGGGAAATTATATTTAAATGAGATATTAGGAAATTAGTATCAAGGATTAAAAAGGATAAATTGCCGGATATAATTTCAAAATCTGGTGTTTCTTCAATATTCATATCATCATCAACATAATGGTGATTATTATAAATTGTATTGGTGGTGGTGGTGGTTGCTCCCCTTCGTAAATATTCAATATATGCAGATATAACATCGACTTCTTTCTCATCTTCAATACTAATCATTTCAATATCTTCATCATCATCATTGTTGTAGTGGTTGTCATGATGATGTGTTTGTAAAGCTACTCGTACTTTATCATCTATGGTTCTTAATTTATAGTCAATTGGTTTCCGTGGTCTTCTATCACCCACTGTAATGATTCGTGATTGGTCGTGATCACTTAATCCCTCTGGGGCGTATTTGGACGGTAGTGACATTGGTTATTTGGTGGGGATTTATTATGTTCAAGAAAGAAAAGAAAAGAGATCAACAGAAAAAGATTTTTTTGTTGTTCCTTCTCCGAACCTAATCTCGCACAATGTTATCACTTTTTCGCAACATATTAAAGAATAGACAAACAAATGCATTCATCATACTGTTTTGTTTTCCTATAGACCTAATAACAATACTAGATAAAACTAAGAAATAGTTCAAATAAACTAACCAATAAACTAAGAGTTATAATAGCAATAATCATCCAAGTGATTCGATTTGAATTTTTCTCATCTACATATTCCATCAATTCCAAAAAAACTTGAAGTCGATCATTTAAAACTTGTACTCTTTGATCAAGTTCTAAATAATCTCTAACTCCATTATATAAAGGATGTAATGCAGGTTCAACTGACCAAAAAAATTCCGGAGTATCCAATATAGAACTTGATAAATTTATATCTACTCGAAGTTTTAATAATCGACCCTTTTTTTTAACTAATTTCATATGATCAATTCCTATTTTACCTGATAATGCTAATTTTTTAGGAAGTTTTGAAATAACGTGTAATGTTTTAACTATTCTTGTTTCGAAAAGTTCCAATTTTGTCAGTTGAGCAATTGCATAAGACATTGTTAATTTAATTAAATGATCTGCACTTCTTAAAGTTATCATATCATTATATATTCTAGGTCGTAATATTTGACGATCATATTCATAATGGAATTCTTCAGTTTCAATATCTTGTTCATCTATTGGATTTATTAATAAATCTTCATCGGAAAATGCTAAATCTGCAAGAATATTTTTTTCATGAATTTCAGAAAAATTCCAAAATACAACAACTCCAAATTCAAAAACAAACATTTCAGCATGATGTTTAGATACATCTTGAACAGAGGATGATACCGATCCAGTATCATTCTTTCTAATGTTTGAAGTATCATGATATTCTTCTTCTCCTTCTTCACTATTGGATCCTCTTGTTGTTGCTGTTGTTGTTGTTGTGTTATTATCCAATGGAGGAGCAAAAAATTGTGGTTCGGATGGTTCAAAAGGTGTATTACTATCAGTATTTTCAAATTCTGGATCCATTGAATAATTATTAGCATCTTCTGGAGTTTCAACACCAGAATAATATTCATAAAGATGAGTTGCTTGTTCACTTTTATTAATCATAGTTTCCATATATTTATTTTTAGCTAATAATTTAGCAGTATTATTAGATTTTACTCTAACACCTTCACTTCCAGGTAATAAAGGTAATGCATAAGGTACATATAATGCTTCATCATATAATCGAGGTTTTACTTCATGATTCTTTTTTAAAAATTTGGCAACTTTAGTTAAATCAAATTCTTCACATATGAAATATGCAGTCATTCGACTGAATTCTTCTGCTCTTTTCTCTTTTGGCATTAATTCTGCCCTTGAACGCATAATTTGAGCCTGCAATTCAGCATTGTTTGAAGCACCAGTCAAGTTGTTATTATTGTTGTTATTATTACTAATTATGTCTTGTTGGGAGGATAAATGTGTTGGTGACGACAGCCTTTGTTGATCTGGGATCAATACTAATTTATGAGAAGTTTTTGAAGTTCTTGAAGGTAGTGATTGAGAAAGTTTCGGTATACTTCTTATATTTCTTCTTTGTTGTTCAGCACTTCCATTTGGACTTCGAATTGGAGGTGGTGGAGGAGATGAGGAAGAAGAAGAATTGCCACTACCGTATCTTTGTCTGTTAAAACTTGGTGGTAATCTACTTTGACCCGATGGAATATCACTTGAATTACTTAATAATTTATCAACGGAAACATCAGTGAATTTATTTTTGAATCGTTGTTGAAGAGCACTTAAATGTTGCTGTTGTTGGAAACTATAATTGGAATGTTTCTGTTGTTGTAATTGTTGTTGTTGCTGTTGTTGTTGTTGTTTTTTAAAGTTTTGACCAGCAAAAGGTGCTCGTGCACCCTTGACTTTATCACTTCTCACATCAGTGACAAGAATGGAAGGTGATCTTTTAGCTGTTGGTCTTTGATTACCTATGGGAGGAGGAGATGATCGTGAATTGCCATTCATGACAATTGTATGCTATTTCTTTTATTATTGGACTGGTGAGTGTTGCAATGAAGAACACAATAGATGAGTGTTTCTAAAGATCAATGAAGGATTTACAACAATATCAAAATCCAAAAAAGATAATTGGAGTCGAGTCTGCTGGTGGTGCTGCCATTTTTTTTGCCTTGTAATATTTGCACGACCAGAATAAGATAAACTAACAGCAATAATGAGAGTGAAAAATTTTTATAATACTTCGCAATCATAATAATAACTCTTCTTTTCTTCTTCCTTAACAAAGATGTCTTTCAGTTTATCTATTGCCGGTAAGGCTGCAAACATCCCATATCCAGTGTTGATAGCCGTCAATTTGATCAACTCCAGTGATATTGACGTATCTATCCCAATTGAATTTATCGATGATAAGATTATTGAAGATACTAAAACTTCAATTAAATTAGTCACACCAAGTGGTGAAACATTTATTGAACAATTAGATGCATTAGATTATTTAAGTCAAACATTTCCTGAATTATTAAAAGAAAGATCAAAATCTCAAGAATGGATTAAATTTTCTCTTGATAAATTATATATTAAAAATTTTAAAGATTTATCAATTGATTTAGAAAAATTAGATCATCATTTAAATTTCCGTTCTTTTATTATTGGTTATCAAATTTCAATTTCTGATATTGCTGTTTGGGGTGTATTAAGAGCAAATGCATTGATGGGATCAGTTATTAAAAGTGGAACATATACAAATATTTCAAGATGGTATAATTTATTTGCAGAAAATTTTGAAAAATCAATTGAATTAATGAATAAATCATTGATTGAATTAAGAAAAGCTGTTAAATCTGCTAAAACTGCAGCTGCTGGAGGTAAAAAGGAAAGTCATAAAGCTAGTTTTGAAATTGATTTACCAGGAGCAGAAATGGGGAAAGTTGTTACTCGTTTCCCACCTGAACCTTCTGGTTATTTACATATTGGACATGCTAAAGCTGCTATTTTGAATGAATATTTTGCTCATAAATTTAAAGGTAAATTAATCATTAGATTTGATGATACTAATCCAACTAAAGAAAAAATTGAATTTCAAGATTCAATTATTGAAGATTTGAAATTATTAGGTATTAAAGGGGATGAAATTACTTATTCTTCTGATTATTTTGAAAAAATGTATGAATTAGCTATTAAAATGATTAAAGATGGAAATGCTTATTGTGATGATACACCAGTTGATACAATGAGAGAAGAAAGAATGGTTGGTGATGCTTCTAAAAGAAGAAATAGAACAATTGAAGAAAATTTACAAATTTTCACTGAAGAAATGAAAAATGGTACTGAATTAGGTTTAAAAAATTGTTTAAGAGCTAAAATTGATTATAAAGCTCCAAATAAAGCATTAAGAGATCCAACTATTTATAGATGTAATTTAACTCCACATCATAGAACTGGAACTGAATGGAAGATGTATCCAATTTATGATTTCTGTGTTCCTGTTGTTGATTCAATTGAAGGAGTTACACATGCTTTAAGAACCAATGAATATAGAGATCGTAATCCACAATATGAATGGATTCAAAATGCTTTGGGATTACGTTCAGTTAATATTTGGGATTTTGGTAGAGTTAATTTTGTAAGAACTTTATTATCTAAAAGAAAATTACAATGGTTTGTTGATAAGAATTATGTTTCAAATTGGGATGATCCAAGATTTCCTACTGTTAGAGGAGTTAGAAGAAGAGGTATGACTGTTGAAGGGTTAAGAAATTTTATTATTTCTCAAGGTCCTTCTAGAAATATCATTAATTTAGAATGGTCAGTTATTTGGGCATTAAATAAAAAAATTATTGATCCAATTGCACCTAGATTTACAGCTATTAATTCTGAAAATGTTGTTCCTGTTAAATTAATTGATGGACCAAAAGATGCAATTATTGAATCAAAACCAAAACATAAAAAAAATCCAGAATTGGGTAATAAAGATGTTGTTTTTGCATCTACTGTTTTAATTGATCAAGAAGATGCTGATTTGACAGAAGGTGAAGAAGTTACATTTATGGATTGGGGTAATATCATCATTACTAAAACTAACAGACAAAATGGAGTTGTTAAATCAATTGAGGCTAAATTACATTTAGATGGAGATTTCCGTAAAACTCTGAAAAAATTAACTTGGTTAGCAGATACAAAAGATAAAGTTGTCATTGATTTAGTTGATTTTGATCATTTAATAACTAAAGATAAATTAGATGAAAATGATAATTTTGAAGATTTTATAACTCCAGAAACAGAATTTCATACTTCTGGTTTTGCTGATTTAAATATTGCTAAATTAAAAGCTGGTGATATCATTCAATTTGAAAGAAAGGGTTATTTTAGAGTTGATCAACCTTACGAAAAAGATGGTAAACCAGTTGTTTTGTTTACTATTCCTGATGGTAAAGCCGTTTCTAGATATGGTGCCAAGAAATAAAACATAAATTGCAATGTATATATATATATATAGATGTGTGTTTGATAGGGTTTTGTATCTAACTGTATTGAATGTTTTACTGTGTTTCTATGTGTATTTCAGACCAATTCATACTTTTTAGGATAATAAAACTCCAATGTATATCTTGAATTTTATAGATATCTGGAACTTCAGATCATTATAAAACATATCATCAAGTATTTTACTCTCGTTGTTGTTAATGTAATGAGCATTATACATCTTTAATTAAGCACATTTTTCGCATCAATTCAATATCAAAAATGGTGAACTATATTACATCTATGAAAAATAGTTTACAGTATAGAAACAAAACCTCCTCCTCTTACCTACAATGCAAAAACCAGGGGTCTCTCTCTTTAAAATGGTTTGTTGAACAGTTTATCCAAGTTAAACACCCCGCTCACTTACAACAAACAAATGAATAAGGATGGGGGTTTGTTGAAAATTTACCCCTCAATGCAACACACACAGACACACACGGAACCAAAAATAAATTAAAATAAAATAAAATACCAGTCACTAGAAATGTGTTAATGTAGATAATATAATAATAAGACTTAAATAAGAAATGTTGGTTATTGTAGTAGTAGTAGTATATGGTTCTTGGCTGCGAAAAAAAAAAAAAGATGATGATAGTTATTATGTTGTATAATAATAATAATATGGCCGATTCCGGGAGGAAGAAATGAATTTTTGTGTAATGATGACACAAAATGCATCACATAAGTTAACCGATCTCGGAAGAAATATAATAATAAAATAATATCTTCTTTGTTAGACTTTGTTTAGTTTAGTTACTAGTAGTAGTGTTTTTTAGCCGCGATTATTTAGCTCTTTTTTTGACCCAATTTTACTCAATTTAGTTAAATTATAGAATCTATTCTACTCTTTCTGTTGGTTGATACACAATCAACAAAATGGGATGGGGGTGTAGTACCCTAAATGATTGCTCTGCTGTATTGGATATCCAACAAAAGTGAAACCAAGCACAGGATCTTCATCATCATCAACATCGTTGTTGCTACCCTGATAAGAAATTGTACCCGACTGAGACAGACAATAGGGGTAAAACATAAGAGATAAGGTTTTTTTTTTTTTTTTCTTTTTTGATGTTTCTATCTGTCTATCATTCCGGTTGATATTTTCTTTTGCAACGTTGAAAGGGGGATGGGATGGGATCATTTGAGCGATGTGATACAGGGAAAACCCACACCTTTTTTTTTTTTAAACGCGACATGACATACGTACATACATAAATTGGGAAAAAGAAGAGATAAGGTAAGTTTATGTAGCATCTTATACCAGGGGTGTGAATATTAAACTTTTTCTTTTTCTCCTATTGTTTTGTTCTCTTATCTAATATGTATTTGATTATTAGGAGAGATCATCATTGATGAGATGCGTTTTTAGGTTTGAGAAACTAGGCAGAGAGAAAAGTGGCGTGGTGTGATATGGCATGGTACCATGTGGAGTGGTGTGGAGTCTAGTATAGTTTCATTCATCATCTGTTGTTGCAAAAAAAGAGAAGAATCCAAAAAATCCTTTTTTTTCACTCCATGCGATGAGTGAAAGAAATATATACACATTTTTCCAACAAATTGAACATGAAACTTCATAACCCATTGGGTGGTAAGGATACGTTTGTTTGTTGATGATGAGGAGTAGAAAGAGGAGTAAGTCAAGAGGCGTAAATAGTTTATTTGCCAAAACAGAATAATTATTCAACACCAAAATGTAAGAACATGAAGAAGAAGAGTGTAAAAATTTTTCTTTAATTTTAGATCCAAGTTCAAATATGTATGTATGCATTATCGCCAAAAATAATAGACTAAAAAATACATGAAACTCAAACTAAAATTAGACACCACAACTACAACTAAGAGATAACTCTCCCCACTTGTTCCAAAAGCACACCCCTACTAACTTCTTCCATCGTGTCATTGTTCGTACCGTGAATCAAGGCGAGACGCGACAGTGATTCTAACAAACGTCGCGGCGATCAGTTCGAGGAAGAAGGCGAAAAAAAAAAAAATTGTTGGGGAGATCAATTAAACAGGGGGTGCGCACCACCACCACCGGTTAAGGCGCGAGACAGTGGTGGCTTCTATAAAAATCATTCGATGGCGGAAAAAAAAAAACAAAGATAAGAACAAATAACAATATCACAATACTATTATTGTCAATCAATCATTTGTGTGGTGTTTGATCTGATCCCATCTCCTCACTCCACTCTACGCCCCCTCCCCATATGGGGTAATTTATGGAGAATCATTAATATAACTACATAAATTTAAAGGGTCAACAAGAAGAATTGGAAAAAAAAAATAAGGATTGTTAAATTAAAAGATGAAATCGGAGTTTAATGTCCGAGAAGTAAGTAGCTCCTTTTTTTTCCGAATGGCGAGGGGCGGCGGCGGTGGCTATGGTGGGGATCGTGGTGCTGGCTCGGGTGGGTTGACAGTGTGACGACGCACGACAGGGGGGGGGGGGGAGGCCATGCAGGCGGGAGTGTCGCGCGCTTAGCTGTAAAATAATGATTTTGATTAATCTCCATTTTTGTGATATTATTTCGGAGTTTTTTTTTTTTCATTGGGGACACTAAACCAAAACAAAACAGAGGAACATAAACGAATGAATACAAGATTTTTTGCATCCTTATTCCCCCACAACCTGCCCCCAAATATCAACAAACACACACATATAATCCACACTTTCTCAGGCGGCAAATTCAATTCAATCTTCATAACCAGGTGTAATCGTATTTGTAGTTGCGAAAAAGTATACCTCCGAGAGTAATATATACCCCCTTAAATCTTATTGTTAATATGAGAAAAAGCGTAACCATCGAACCGATTATTGTCGGATAACTATAGTTCTTAGCGGGTTTGGACAATAATATCCGATCCAGAATTACTTAATTAATTAATTAATTAGAATGGTTCAAACCAGCATTTACTTACTTACTTGCTTGCTTACTTCCCATCCCCCCTATAAATAAATAAAAACAATACATACACACACAGATACATTATTATAACAAATGATAATAGATGATGATGAGTAATAATAATTATTATTTTTTTTATCAGATTGAGAAAGTAAGAATTCGTTCGTCCCCAAAACGGTGGTGGGTATTGAAAAAACTTAAGGTTACATAAAGAATTAATAATAAATCACCACCACCACAGCACTGGAAAGTTTGAAAAAAAACAAAAAAGCTTGATAAAATAATAATTACCGTTCGGTTTTTTATTTTTGGCACGCAATTAATACATGCACGAAGAAGAAGAAAATATATATAGAATAATTATTATTATTGGGAGAGAATAAAGAAAACAACAAAGAAAAACAAACAAGAATCTATTTTTTTTTCACATTTTTTTTTTAACTATGTGATCAATATAATGCTCATGTTCTTTGTCTCTCTGATGATGATGATCTAGTTTTTATTATTCTTAATTATATAATAGTAATGAACAAAACGTACGAACAAACAAACAAACGAACAAACGAAAAAAAAAAAAACACCTGATCTCGATAATATCTGACAAAGACGGAGAGTTTCTTTGATCAACTGATCGATTTGAGAATTAAAGTTATTCAAGGGATATCCTCTCTCGTTCCGATATACCAAGATAGTTGTTATTAACAACTACTAGTAGTCTAGAACAAGAATTAGAATTTTGGGGGGACAAATGCGGAAAGCCATCAAACAAACAAACGTATGTATTTATGTATGAAAACATGTCTGGATAATAATAATAGTGCGTATTACATTAATTATTATTACCCAACATTTTCCACAATTAATCCAAGCAGCATAATTTTGCGCCCCACTGTAAAACCCACTTTAATTTTTTAAAAGGGCAAAAACCAAGGAGAAGAGAGGGGTTAGGAGAAAAACCAAAGATCAACATCGGGGGGTCGTAAACACATCTACATGAAATAGAAAATCAAAAAGGATTTTAGATGTGTGTTTGAAGTAGGAGTCACTTACATTCTTGTCTAAATATTGATTTGGTGATTTAGTGTTCATTCTCGAACCAACATCACAACAGATCAATACATCCAAAGGGGACACGGTACAGTGTGTTGACTCCTCCTCCTCATCTTTAATTTATTATAGTTGATGTGGGATTTGTACATGCATGGTATATTTCCATGGGGTGTAGTGTATCGTATCGTTTCAACCTCCCTCCTTCCCTCCCTGCGTGTATGTGTGTGTGTATTCGTTTGTCTCTTTTGATGTAAGTGTATGTGTCTGTCTCTCTGTTTGCATCCGTATATGTGTGTGTATATATGTCAGTTTGTTTTGGAATTGCGTAGATGGGATAGTAAAAATGGGGTTTGGTAGTTGTGATTGACCCTTGAATCACGTGTAGGGATATGACGTCGAGAGGAAATGAGGGATTATGAGAGAGTATAGCATATAGTATATGGTATATAGTATTATTTTGATATTATCATAATAATAATGCATCGTAAGATTTAGATATATATTATCAGTTGATAAAAATAAATTAATAGAATAAATTTTTGTTATACAAAAGAAGAAAGAAACAGAAGAAAGATGAAAAATTTTTATTATCAGGTGGTTGGGTCGCAGTCCTGGTCCTTGCTTCTATCTTAATTTTGTGTAACACTTGGCACGACACTGATTAATTATACCATTCGAGGAGGGGGTGAATTTTGTGTAAAGTAACTACGGCATCCTTTTTTTTTTCCATACGTAAATCTCGTTGTGCTGCCACCACAAGGAGCCACTAGGCGACTGGGGCCGCTCGCTCGTACTAGAAGAATGCAGCACAGAGAGTGTGGAGTGGAGTGGGTGGCGCAGATCTTACTGTGACAGTACGCCAATCAATTAATTCTTGATCCAAAACTCACACCACACACCCCGCCCGCCTGCCTGCCTTGCCCAATAATGAAGTAGTTTGACTCTTGTAACCCATTTATAACCGTATCGGTGATAACTTTAACATCAAGAAAGGACAAAGTATATTACATTCTGTCTCCGCAAAATACCCTTTTGATTCATTGTTGAAATTCAACTGTCAATGAATCAAATCAATAAACACATTTGTTCAACGTTTTACCCAACATACACCATGGTGGTAGTGGTGTGTGTTAATTTGTATTTACATATACGACAGGTGAACTGGCATTGGAATTAGAATTGGAATTGGAATTGACAGACGGAGTCACCCTAGGGCAGGGGCCGTAAAGGGGAGAGGGAAGGAGAAAAAAGAACTCCGGAAATTAAACAATTTGATTAAATAAGAAGAATAAGTAACACAAACCACTTTCTAAGTTTATTATGTACACCCCATTCCATTCTATCCTGTAGTGTTACACATACATACATATGGGATAGATACACTTTTCCAGGTTGTATTGTATTGTATTGTTAATTTATAATCATTGCCTCGTTTTACCTCCTGATTGATTGATTGCTTGATTGATTGTCTTTTTGTTTATCTCCATATTATACCCCATACATATACTGGTTTGATTGTTTGATTGTTGGCTTGCTTTGCTTTGCTTGCTAATTGGTTGTTGTGTTTCTTAATTGATGGGTTCGATTATTTAAAGTTTTTTTTCTTTCTCCTCTTTAGGAACACAAAAACTCAACAAAATAAAATTAGAACAAAATGAAATAAAAGATGACAAAACGTACACGGTACACTCTGTACACAAAAATGGGCCCCCAAGAAAAGAAAAAAAAAATAATTTATCTGTAATAAAAATTTTTTGTATTTTAGCAACACGCACACTTACTCACAAACTTACACACAAAATAAACCCGCACCCCCAAAATGTGCGCAGTCTCGCTGTATATAAAGAATTACTAATTTCCCTCACTACCCAGCAGAAATTTTTTATTCTCCTTTTTTATTTATTTATTTAATATTTTCATATAAATATATATATTTTTACAACCAACTAATAGTAAAGTAAAGCAACATCATCAACAGCTTACTAATATACATACCACCTTCCTTCCTTCTTTTTCAAAATAAACCATCCTTCCTCCCCCCCTAGACATACAAATACCAAATATATCACAAATGTCTACAACTATAACTGCAAGAGAATCTTCTACCTTTGCCACAGATTCTAATAGCAACACATCAGGCAACAACAACAACAACAATAGTCCCTTGACTTATACAAGTTATCTCAACAACAACTTGTCGTCGGACTCACTAGATTCTCAAGCATCAAATGCTTCAACCATCAAACTCACATCTAGTCCTTCTCCAAACCCAGAACAACAAGAACAACCAATAAACATTGCACGCAAAAAGATTCAAATTCCAAACTATTATGTGCCACCAAAAGTAAACACATCCAACACAACATCCCCTTCCATAACAACAACCACATCAACAACAACTGAAGTTGAAGCCAGACCGCTGTTGATACGCAAAAAATCAGGTGAGTTACTCAAATCATCTTTGAAATTACCAAGTTTATTACAACGTTCATTATCTTCACCTCATTTAACAACCATATCAAAGATTCCTGGATCTCCAAGAAAATCAGTACGCTTTGCTTCAAGATTAATTAATGTTAAAATGTTTGATGGTTGTGATACTCCAATGAGTGTATCTTCCACTAATTCACCTTGTGATTCTCCTCCTTCATTTGATTTTGAACCAAGTTATGAAGATGAAGATGATGTATACACTTTTTTGAGAAATAAACCAAAAACCACCGGTTTTAACTGGAACTGGGACGGTAATTTTAAAGCTAATAATACTACAGCTTCTTCTTCTTCATCTTCTGATGATGATGAAGATGAATATTGGTCATCTCCAAAAATATTTTCTAATACTTCATCATCTGCATTAATAACTCCTAATAACAATAATAGCGGCAACAACAACAACAATAGTTCTAGTCCATCAAGAGAATATAGATTAACATCACATAATATTCCAAAACTGATTAATATTGGTAAATCAGTTGTTTGGTTACCTTCAGCTTATATTTTGAAAACAGATGGTAAAACATTTTTTTATGGATTGGTTAATGTTGAAAATTTATCATTTGAAAAGAAAATTTATCTTAAATTAACTTTAAATAATTGGAAAACAAGTGTTGTATTTGGAGGTCAATCTATTATTACTTATGTTAAATCAATTGGTCCAAATAATAAATTTGATCAATTTAAATTTAAAATCAATTTGGATGAATTAATTCCTGATTCTAAAAATGTTGTTGATTTACAAATGTGCATTAAATATGATGTTAATGGTCAAGAATATTGGGATAATAATTCTGGTAATAATTATCAATTTAAATTGACTTCTCGTACTCCTACCAAAAAAGTTGCTTCTTCTTCTTCAACGACAAAGAAGGATGATGAATTCCCACAATTTAATGAATTGGTGTCTAAGTTGATGTTGCATCAACAAGATTCAGCTAAAAAGAATTTTACTGCTCAACGTAGTTTTTCTGTTTTCAACAACTTTCAAGACAAACCAAGTACCGCCACCACTACTACTACTCCTTCACGTCCATTTTTAAATAAATCATATTCATCAAGTGATATTATTGGTAGCAATACTAATAGACCAAGATATTCTCAAAGACATCAACGTGCACATAGAAAAGAATCATCTACAACAACCACCACCACACCCAATACCACGATCACTTCTAACAATAATACTTCAAATATCAGTAGACCTGATTTTTCAAGTTTAAGTTATGCTGATTTGTTAAATAATTATTGTTTTGCCAATAATAATAATAACAATAACAATTCAACAAGTTCGTCTACAGTTAATAGTTCAACAGTTTCAACTGCTGCTTCAACAAGTGCTTCATCTCCATCATCTCCAAGCACTCCAATGTTAACATCATGTCTGCCACCTTCAACAGCAATGACATTACATTCATTTAGTGATTCAATTCATATTTAAACAACAACAACAACAACAACAACAACATCTACATAATCCATAATAATAAGTAAAATCCCTGCATTTTTCAATTTTTCATTCTTTTGGTTTTTTTTTTATAAAGAGATATTATTTCATCATCATCATCATTCCTGTCCTGTCTTTTTTTGTTTTGTTACAACAACAATTAAAAATTCATTCATTCTTTTTTTATCATTATCATCATTATCATTTTGTTTCAATTATTTGTACTTTTGTTTTTTTTCATTTTGGGTTTTCAATTTTTTATTTTTGTTTTATCTTGTTTATTTCTTTATTCTCGGTTTTATATAAGTTTAAGGCACATACAACATAATACACGTATATACAAAGATTTATTTGTATATCAATTTTATATATTTAATTATTTACTGTTACTACTTGTAAGAAGATATAAAGAATGACTAGAGTTGACTAATTGGGTAAAGTATCGGATATTTCCGTATAATTAACTAACAAACAATCTCATCCCACCCCTCATTCACAAAAATGACCATTTCCGATGGTTCCATACAAACTTGGCAAAGTCATACATAACAATCACACAATCACAAAATCTTCTTCTTCTTCTAAAAATTTCTTTTTTTTTTCTTCTTCTTCTTCTTCTTCTCTCATTTTTGTGCACCAGTGAATCTCAAAACCGTTCCCCACTGCATACCACGCACGTAGCACAAATTACGCGTCTGATCTGAAACGAAACGTCCCTTTTTCTTTCCCCCCGCCTCGCCCCAGGGCCTCTCGTATTGCACCCCGGAACAGTAATGATATCATCATTTTTATCTATTTCCGACCAGGTACCAATGGTGTCCAATCAGCCATTCCCATACCCACACTTTTCGAACTACCACCAGTATCACTAGTATCTTGTTGTTTATGAGATTGTAATCCTGTTGGTTTCTTAGGCACGATTGGTTTAAGATCCGATGATGATGATGACAGCTTCTTTGTCTTTACTTGTTCTGTTGTAACCACCACTGGTGTTGGAGTTGGTTTTGGTGATTGTGGAGCTGGAGATGGAGCTGCTGATGATCTTGCTGAAATTGAACTCAATGGTGATGGAATCAATGGTGTTGAACTGAATCCAATTGGAGGGATGCTTGATGTCGTTGTTGTTGTTCTTCTAGGTTGTGGAGGTGGTGGTGCTTGGGTTGATTTTTGTTGTTGAGGGACAATTATATTTGTAGAATCAATTGGAGAAATTGGAGTTGGTGTAAATATTGAACTTGCAAAACTATTTGATCTTGATATTTTAGCAGATGATGGATTCGATGAAGAAGAATTAGGAATCAATTCAGATATAATTTTCTTCTTTATTGATTCATTAACTATTCTAACCATTGTTTCAAAAGTTGCATATACTGGTTTATGATCAGAATATAACAATTCATCAACTGAATCATAATTTAATAATTTCATTTGTTTCAAATACTTAGTTTTGACAGTTTTATTATTTGTCATGTATAAAACACGATCTGTCCATGATGGAGTTCTTTGTTTTTCACTAGTATCATAATCATTAGTATATTTATCATATTTATAAGTTGGTTTAAATCCAACAATTCCTTCATTAAATTCATAAAATGCTCCATTTTCTCTTCTTTCTTTCATCAATTGATCCAATTTTAAAAGTTCTTTAAATTCTCCATCCCTAACCAATTGTCGACATTCTAAATTTGTTAAATCAATTCTATAATTCAAATCTCCAAACCAAAAAACATGATCATGATCTTTAATATTATAATTACGTGGGAATAATAAACCTTGTAAAATCGTAGTATAATCATTAAATCTTTCCGTTAGGGCCATTGTACCTGCAGCTAAATGACATGTTATAAATACTAATGATGTGGTTCCATAATGACAACTTATCCCACATGCTCCTTTATTTGCTGCCATTCCTCCCAAACCAGTTTTTTTAGTTGATCCAGTCACTTTAGTAACATATGAAATTTTGGATTTTTTAATAAATAAAAATAATGACATGGTAGATATAGATTCTGTACGTAATAATAAATATTCTTCTTCTTCTTGGTTTTCTTGTTGGTTTGAATTTAATTGTTCTTGTAAAATTTTTGCCCATTGAGTTGGTTTTGATCCATCAGCATTTAAAATTGAAGTTGCATTCAATTCAATCAATTCTTGTAATCCAATAGCATAAATATCTGGTAATTCCTTTTGTAATGATGATGGGAATAACCAAGATGTCAAATCGACATTTTTCGAAATACCAAAATCAAATGCATTAACATTATAAGTCCCTGTAAAAATTTTAATATTTTCAAAATTAGTAAATTCACCTTCTTGTTCTTTTAATTTATTTCTAATATATTCACTAGCAGGATTATAAATTTTAACTTTTTTAGAATTTTTCCCATCAACTCCAACTAATAAATCAATAGTCAGTTGTTTTTTCCCATCAACAAATGTATTTTGATACATTCTTGAAACTGATTTAGTAACATCTGATAAAGCCCCAGCAAAATTCATTTTCCCTGATCTTGAAAATGATGATTTTAATGCATTTGTACCAGTATATATTTGTGATATAGCATCTCCATTATCTGCCCATAATGTATTATGTTTTTGAATCATTCCTTCAAAAGCCATTCGATTATTATAAATTCCTTGATTTGTTAAAATATTCTCCAATACATTACGACTAATCACTTGTTCAATTAAATTGGTACGATCAAGACAATCTAAACAATTCACTCGGAATATCCCATCTTGTCTAGTTATAACTTCTTCATTTTGCATATCATATGTAAACCATCCAAACAGTTGTAAAGAATCATTTAAAAATGGTAATATTTTAATTGCCCCTGAAAATCCACCTGCTGCTTTTGTTTCTTGATGGAAATCAAATGGAGTATAATCAATTTCTTCCTTTTTATCACAATTTTCATAAAGTCGTTGATATCGTTGTGAAATTTGAATTTCTGATGATTTAGTTTTAGATAATAAATCAACAATATGACAAACTCCATAAGTTTGTAAAACCAGTGCAAAATGTTTATTAAAAATAGGTTGTGTTGCTTCTAATGATCTTGTTAATGTGATTTTAGGATTCATTAAACTAGAATCTTGTTCCCAAAAAGTAGGTACTGAACCTCTAATTTGAACAAATGTGAAAATTGATGATTTGGAAGGATTATAATAAATAAATTCCGTTTCTACAAAATTAGCAACATTCCCATTATCATCAATTCCTCTTGTATTATATCTTGTACCAGCACGTTTCCAAGATTGTTTTGAAATAATAGTTAAAGAATCACCATGTGAACCAATGGGTAATGTTCTTGCAAACCCTCTAATGACAGTAGTTAAAAACTTATTATCATCTAAAATTAATTGATTATAAGTATCTAAATTAGATCTAAAATGAATTAATTCATCCATCAAGAAAGAATTCCACATATATTCCGGTTTATAATGATCAATTGAATTAGTTTTCAAATTATGATCAGTACATACTCCTCTATTTTGTAATACTGAAGTTAAATCAAAATCATTTGAATAATAAAATGAACCATTTGATAATAATTTCCGTAATTCAAAACATGGATGTTGTACTCTTGAATAATCATCAGTATTATTATTATCTAATTCTTCATTTGTAACAATAGGATACCCAGAACCATCCAATTCAACAAAATCCCAATCATTATTATTCAAACTAATAAAATCAACAGAATAAATCTTATCAACAGTTTCATTTTCTAAAGGATTGGCAACATTTGTCAATGCTCCAGTGATTATAGCAAGGTATATTTGATCATCAACATAAATCAAACCTAAACATCCAAAAACATCCCGTTTGATTAATGTTCGATACCCTTGTTCTCGAGTTATATTTGTGTTGGGAATTAAATCAACATTTACCGTTGGTTTATTGGATGTTGTTGATTCAGTTGATGGTGATTTGATACGGAATGTTAAACTGTAAGTTTCGGAATATAGTACTAATGTACGTGGATTCTCTTTATATAGTAATTTCATAGCCCCTCCCTTTTTTTTTTAACTATATTATGGGTTTTGGTTGAAACTTTGTTGAAAAGAAAAGAAAATTTATTGATTCGTGTCGTTTGCTACTTTTTTTTTTTCCGCTTTCGATTGCTTTGGTATTTTGGTTGATGGAATTTTTCAGACGATAATAATCAAACAAACAAACAAAACAACTAAAATTGGTCTTTTCACAAGAGGATATATAAAAGAACAATAATGACATTCAATCACCCATTAATTGAGAAATTACAAAATTGGGAACTAATACTAGGCTCAACATCACCTAGACGCCAAGAGATCTTACGAAACAATTTAGGAATATCTAAATTCACCATCATTGCATCTAATTTTGCTGAAGATTTATCGAAAGATGATAAGACCCCATTACAATATGTTCAATTGACAAGTAAACATAAAGCAGAAGCAATACTACTGGATTTAATACACGATAGTTCCCCAAATAAACTTATATTGACATGTGATACAATTATTAGTTGTAATGATCAAGTATTTGAAAAACCAATCACGAAACAAATTCAACGAGATTTTTTCAATTATTATAAAACATATAAACAAATAAATGTGATATCAGCATTAACTTTAGTTAAATTACAAAATGGTATCATTGAATATTTCACTGATTATGAAATCACAAAATTGAAATTTAAAAAAGATAATGAAGAAATTATAAAAGCTTATATAAATAGTGAAGAAGGTTTAGAAGTGGCTGGTGGATTCAAGTATCAATCTATTGGTGGATTATTGTTTGATTCTATGGATGGTGATTACCTTAATGTGGTTGGATTACCTTTGAAAACATTTGATTTACTAAATAAATCAATTTTAACAAATTATACTGAAGTATGAAGTTCTTAGTGAATGGTCTCCTTCCGGTGGAGGTGGAGGGTGGTTTATTTGCAACTAAGAATTACCTAAAACTTCCTGCATAACGGCTCCGACTTTAACATATTACACCACAACGGTTTTTGTAAAAAGTTAGGAAACCGCAAACAAGTGATCTTTCACGTATTTTTATATGAAGGGTGAAAATCCCGAAAATAATAGGAAAACTACTTATTACACCAGTAAAGCAATGAGTATTTTGTCACTTTTCAGTAAAGGAATTGGTAAGTCAAATAATAGAAATTCAGGGTCTGGTCTGAATTCTAAAGTATCATTAGGAAAATCAAACGAATTGGAATCACAGCAACTTATCGATATTGCAAATGAGTGTGTGACTATTAATTGGAGTGAACTTCATAGAATTATATTTAGACAATTTTCAAAATTAGAACAAGGTTCAGAAGTACTTCCTTGGAAATGGTTCAAGTTTGAAAGATATGACGGTGATGAATCAATTAAAACGAAAATGACTCGACTGGAGTGCAACTTTTATGGAGGACCAAAACATACTCGGGATATATATAACACACTTAAATCCAGAGTAGATTTTAAAATAATTCAAAAGATGCTATCTATAGCCGTGTTAAAATATCAGGAAACCTGTGTTGTAAATGTTTTCTTAAAAATTGATGAGTTACATGTCAATGTATTTAGTTTCTTACAATCAGACATTGAAAAGTTTTGCGAAATTATTAGTGGTGGTTTTAAGAAAGATGTGGAAGCACCAGAAGGTTATTATAGTACTTGGACTAAACGGTATGGGTTGGAACATTCTTGTGTGAAATGTAATGTATCTCGCGAGTGTGAAAAATCTAAATTCAACTTAAAATGGCTACAATACATTCACTGTGAAGATGGAGGTCTGTTGGATAAGTACATATCCACCAAAGCTAATGAAAACAACAATTGAAATTTTAAATTTTTAAAATATAACTTAAATGTTTTGAAGACCTTTTTGTAGGAAACCTATTCTGCTTAAAGATTTCAAGAGAAATCCGGGATTTATATTACGAGGTAAAGTTTTGAAATTAGTTCGAGAGGAAATGAAATAAAAACCCAGACTAGAGATTCGTAATTGCGTTCACGTTATTTTACATCAAATATTTAATAAGCCAAGGGCAAGCGTCGGTATTAACAGACAATTGAATTGCTTTTATTTCCTATTGCAATGAATTCGCTATAAATTTTTTAACATCACAAGTGAAGATCATCCACAATGTCATTCAATTATCCATTTATTAGCAGGTAACAAAACTGGGAAGCCATACTATGTGAAAGGTCATATGGACTTCAATAGATCTTGCGAAGCATTTTAGGATTATCAGTCACCATCATTAACCTCCCCCCCCCCGCACTATTGGGGATTGCAACGGACGTCAAAGTAGAAGATCTCGAGAGTAAGAACATAATTACATCTATTATATTGGACTCATTGCAAGTAAATTGAACTATAAAGCACTAAATTCTAATGGTATCTTCTTCTCTTAGCAATCAATTTTTATCAGACCCTTTATCTTCTTGCTTGGTATTGAAAAATCGCTAACATCAGCAATTGAAATGGACTCTGGTCCCAGTTTTGGTTTTTGTTGGAGTTTGTTTCCTTTTGTTTCCTTTTGTTTTCAACTTCGTGTTCCTCTTTTTACGTAATTTACAATATTTGATTTGCAGTTGCAAACTCTTTCTCTTCTTTGCAATTGTGAGCACGATGATTCTTAATTCAAGTTCTTGGTTCAACTCTCCATTTAAACTAACCAACTTCAACATTTTACGTTCATGACGTGTTTCCAAATGGTAAAATACACTATCTGCTGTCGGACGCTGAACTGTTCGACGAGGACCTCTGGGAATTAAATCGGTATTGTTTGTCATTTTTCTGACGAGGGGGGATTCTTTGATTGATTCAGTGGACTTGATCTCAGAACCAGTTGGATTTGAATTCTTGCCGCCAACTAAATTTGACGCTTGCTTCACTTCTCGTGGTCTTGTAACGTGTTGAATGAATTGTAAGCAGTAAAGACAGTTTTATTTCAGGATGATATGTTAACTAAATTCTGTTGAATTATATTTCTTGAAGTTTGTTGTAACTAATTGTTAAGAACGCAGTTGAGATAAAAAGAAAGAATCAAGTGGGGAAGTAGAGAAAATTTACATCTCTCGGTTGCAAACACAGACACTTAAAATACATTGCCTAGTATTCTTACTTGGTAGCATAACACTAGCAAGATATTTAACTAAGTGCGGGGCCAACACTCCAGAACTACGACATGTGGCAGTATAACCTCAGTCTTCATCTTATGGATATCAATTTGGCGATATGTATGTGAATACATAGATGCACACTAAACTGGTTATATAAAAGACTGCAAACAGTATGACCTGCTTAACTGAGCTTAGAGAGTGAGCCTCTGCAATTTTTCCACAATATTTGGGTTTGTAACAGATGTTACCGTAGAACATCTATGTCATGTGCACATTTCATGCTTGGCTGATTCTATATACAAAAGTTCACATCGTGTATATTTTATTTCCTTTTAGTACACACGTTATTTATATCACAATCTAGAGAATATAATCATAATCAGAACAACTATTTTGGTTAAAAAAAAAGTAAATAGAACTATACATAATTAAATTTTAAGAACGCCCCTTCGTTATAAGTTGTGATGATTTAGCAATAACTGCTTAAGAAAAAAGCGGTCTTGGTTCTTCAAAGATTCCTTCTACTTCTTAAGCGATTCTATGATGTGATCTATTTCTTCAATTTTTTCTTTCAACTTCCTATTTGCATCAACAATTTCCAACACCTCAAGTCTGTGAGCTTTTCTCAACTCTACCATAAAATCAGCTGTATCTTGTGGAAAATGTACTTCATTGGTCTCCAGTGACCCTTGACGATCTCCTGTAGGCTCTTCCCCATTAAAGGATTCTTCTCTATTAGAATATGTTGCTGGCATCACTTTGTCGCCTAGTAGTAATTGCTTCTTTTTACTTGGTTGGGTTGTTTGATATGTAAAGTCGGTTTGATCTCTAAATATATTGCCTTCTGATGTATTAAATCTATATGTGAATAAGATAATTGAGATAATGGATGGAAGAAGTGGTGTGTTTGAAAAAGATAAATCTTGGTTGCAAAGTTTGACATTTACAAAATTTGTTAGTACTGGAAAAATTACTTGGTGACTAAATAGAACAAATTGCATAACTTGATGAATTAGCCCTGCTGCTTGAAACTCTCCCACCTCTCTATACTACTTGCATGTACAACAACGGTAAACATAGAAAACTTAGAGTGTAAGAACATTATTACATAAATTATATCAGTTTCATTACAGGTACATAGAACTATAAAGGACTAAATTCTATTTGTATCTTCTTCTCTTAGGAGTCGATTTCTTCTTCATTATAGGACTTGATAAAGGTGAATCCTCTTCACTCTCGGAAACTTCGTCAACTGTCCTAGCCTTATGTTTGATCGCTTCTGGCGAGTTGCATAGAACCGCCTTTGTAGATTCGCCATTTTCTTTTTTATCCTTCTCCACCATTTCTTCCAGATTTTGTCTAACACCTACCAATTGTTGTTCAACAATTTGGTTTTTTTTTAGCAAAACCAAGATCTCTTTTTCAAGTGCAAGTTCGTAGTTCAATCTCAGATTTTTACGAACCAATTCAAGTAATGCAATCTCTCGAGGAGTTGCCAACTCCAGAGCTCCACTTTGCAGTTGCTGACATCCATAAGGAGGTATTAAGGTGGTTTTGATATTTGTAGTTTCTTTCAATGGGTTTTCCCCATTTGATTCAATACAACATTCCTTATTATCAATATTTAATTTGGCAGTATTGCCGCCTGCTAAACCTTTTGATTGATGAGTCATGTTTTCTAGGAATAAATGACAATTGAGATAAGAAAAGGAAGAAAAGGTGTGTTAGAAAAATTTAAATCTTGGTTGCAAAGTTTTAGATTTTTATATTTATATTTCTGTGCCGGGTAAATATACTGGATGACAAAATAGTCCAAAATACACAACCTGGTGGGGGATTGATCTGACAGCTTGGGGGCTCTTACTCCATTCTACACAGTTTCGGGTTGCATCGGAGGTTTAAGTAGCATAGAGGGTAAAATTATAATCACATCAATTGTAGCAATTTTATTGAAATTAAATAGAACTATAAATTACTAAATACTTACTTTAAGATGTAGCTTTTGTAGTGGACTTGTTGCCAATTTTCTTCTGTTTTGTTGGTGGACTCATGCCAATTTTAGATTTGGACTTACCTTTTGCTGATTTTCTAGCACTTGGGATACCTTTCTTTATAGATTGATTTTTGCTAAAGTTGTTTTTTCTCTTTTTTGAGTTGCCAGCAGTCCCATTTGAAACGGAAGATGGAGTTTTTCTCTTTTTTCTAATCGGTAATGAAGTGGAAGCAGAGTCCACAATAATAGATTTTTTTGATTCATCGGAGGACTTATCTGCTAATTCCGCTTTGAGCTCTTTTAACTCTTGCTCCAATTCTGCATTTTCCTTTCCCATTAATTGTATCTCATTTTTCGACTTCTCAACTCTGATATTTGGTATCGTGTACTTTTCAAGCATCCCGGTTTCAACAAGATCCGGATCGTACTTCTCAAGGATGTCTTCCAAATTGACCCCAGTACATAAGTTCTCGTTACTAGTAGTTGAGTCTCCACTATTGCCGCCAACTAATTCTTCCAATGTTGCCAGTCCAATTCGTTTGAAGATCGCCTTTAAAGATGTAAACAGTACAAACTGCTTTGTTTCTTTGTCGTCTGAGTTATTTTGAGTCATATTGGTGTAAGGTTTTTGAAACTATTGATTGAAAAAGGGGAAGAAACAAGTGGGGACGTAGAGAAAAAAAATTCAATCTTGGTTGCAAAGTTTTGACAGCATAAATCTATAATGAAAGATAATTCTACCCTAGGGCCAACAAATACATATAGAACCGGGGACAGCGATTTACCACTAAGGCGTGTAAGCCTAGTTTTTATTTCAAATATATAATATGAAAATCTTTTTAGTTGCCAGTTAAGGTGATGCAGTAGAGACGGTGAATTGAGTGATTTGATTTTAGAACAGTATTTCCCACATGAATTGAGCAAAGAATAAAGTGACCCAAAACCATATACAACCTCGAACAATTATCCGGATAAGCTGAATAGTAAACGCGGTTGCGACTATCTAGAAAACTAAGAGTTAAGCGAAAGTGGGAGTCCTAGTATGAGTAAAATATACTTTGTATGAGGAAGGAATATTTAGCTCTTCATAATGGTATAAGTTGAGTAGATATCACACAAGTATACCAGACCTTTTCAAACTCTTTACCTCCGAAAGTAAAGTTGATATTTAAGAGTAGTTGAGCAGCGTATTTGCGTGATCTGGAAAGTATGGACATGATCCGAAACGAACAACAACGATTGTAGAAATAACACAATTTCTGTTTTGCTTAGTACAATTCAAGTTTTGCATATTTTTTGCCCTTTCAGTGTAATTGAAAATCTCTTCTTCTCAAACTGAAATCCATTTTTTGTTTGATATATCGATAAATGGTCTCACGTTGAACCCATTACAATTGTAGGAATTGAGCATTTCAGCAAAGGTACCATTAAATATCACGTGACTAAGATTTAATTGAAAAATAAGGTGCGACTTTTTCATAATTTTTTTTAGGCTCCTCATCTCAATTAGAAAAAATTTCAATGAGCTGCTCATCACTATAGTGTCTCTCTTTATTCTCAAACATACAAATCATAATGGCTAAGAATCAAAGTAATAGCAAAGTTATTAAAAAAACAGAAAGCATACCAAAGGAACCTGAAGAAGATTTACAGTTACCATCCTCCTCAGAAGAAGAACAAGAGGAAGAAGACAATGAAATAGAAGAAGAACAAGAAGAATTATCGGAAGAAAGTGATGATAACGATGAAATAAATGGATTATCCGAAGATGATGAAGAAGAAGAAGAAATTGATGAAACAAAGACATCCTCCAAAGGTCATTCAGTTAATAAAGTGATTCGTTCCACAGAAAGTACCAAATCAGAACCAAGTAAGTCCAAAACTGGTGTTATATATATTGGAAGATTACCAAAAGGATTTGAAGAATCAGAATTGAAAACATATTTCAAACAATTTGGAGATATTTTAAATCTCAAATTATCACGTAATAAGAAAACAGGAAATTCAAAACATTATGGATTCATTGAATTTGATACTTTAGAAACTGCAAAAGTTGCAGCAGATACCATGAATAATTATTTATTATTTGGTCATTTAATAAAATGTGATGTTGTAGCTGAACCAGCAAAGGGATTATTTGCCAATAAGAAATTCAAGATTATTCCATGGAAGAAAATATCTAAAGATAAACATGACAAGCCAAAGTCAAAAGAAGAATGGGCGGTGTTGGTTGAAAGATTTGAAGAATCAAAGAAACAGAAACAAGAAGAATTGAATAGTAAAGGTATTGATTTTGATGTGAGTGCCATATAGATGATTAAATGTAGCTTAAATCCGGTGGAGTTAATATACATATACAAACGTTCACATATATATTCAGGTGTTTTTTAAGGTGTAGAAATCTTTATCCGTTTTGGGATAATTAATCCGTTCCATGTCTATTTTGTGTGGATTCCGTTATCCGTCTCCCGTGACTTCTCTCTCGCTTGATAATCCTCTGTCAAACGGCGCACCACCACCACCACCACCATCTTTAATTGTCACTATATATTTCTTGTTCTGGCTGGTGTTCTCTCACATGTACGGAATGAAAACCCAATTGTGCCACTTGTGATTGGGCGGAGCTCGGCTATTACAATCACAAGTGAACAATTGACAGGAAAACAGGCAGAAGAAGAGGAGGGGCTTTCAAATGGTGGTGCCATAATGGGCAGGGTTTATCTTGTGAAAGTAGAGAAAATCCTGCATATGGGCCCCCAATCGTATAATTATTTATTATATTGTTTAAGGTGTGCATATTTTTCCTGTGTTGGGATTTTTTTTTTTTTCTGTTACTCTTGGGACAATCTGAAATCAAATCTACTGGGGACTGGGATTTATATATAATTTATCTTTTCTTTCTTTTCTTGTTTCTTTCTATTCTTTTCCTATATACATCTATTACTACTACCTTTTATTATTATCACACAATGTCTGACACTACTGTTACCGTATACGATTACGATGAAATCTCAAAGCATCAGACCCACGATGATTTGTGGGTTGTTCTTAATGGGAAAGTCTACAACATCTCCAGTTACATAGATGAACACCCAGGTGGTGAAGAAGTCATCATTGATGTTGCAGGTACAGATGCAACTGAAGCTTTCGATGACATTGGTCATTCCGACGAAGCCCATGAAATCTTGGAAAGATTATACATTGGTAACTTGAAAGGTGCTAAACCTAAAGAAGCTAAACATGCTCAATCTTATGCCACCGAAGAAAGCTCAATCAACTTCCCATTGATTGCTGTTGGTGTTTTCTTGGTTGCCTTTGGTGCTTACTACTACAAGACTAACTTTGCTTAAAAATGATGATTTCTATTCAAGTTATGGATCGTTTTGTTGAAATTTTTTTTTTTTTTTGGAATTTTATCTAGATTTTTGAAAATCTTTGACAGAGTATAATAGAACTTAGATGGAAAAGAAGATATTAGAATATATATATAATGTTACGATTTGGGTTCTTTCAGAGAAACACGAGAAGACCACCGTTGTAGTACTAACTCTTTTGTTTGTAAGATTTTTCAGAACTAGCAGGTGGTGATATTTATTATCCAACAAAAAATGAATCTGCAGCTGATAATTCCTGTGCATCATCGATAAATCCGAAATGTGATTCTTCTTCATCCCTGTACTCTTGAAATAAATCGATGTTATAGGAGGGACACACAGAGGACTGACTCTCTTTGCAACAAACTACGTCAACAGTGTTGGAACATGATATTAACCTTTTGCATATGGTTGACTAATCCAATATTTGTTGAGTTTCATTGGATAAGCAAAAAACAAAAAAAAAAATTTGACTTCTTCTCTTTTGTTACCGAAAAAGAAAGAAACAATTATTATTACAAAAAATATTATCACACGCGCGTCCAGCACTGACGCCTTTTTTTTTAGCCCACGCATAGTTTCTAACCCCAATTGTCTAACATCTCATAGGCTTTTCCTTTCTACTTGTCCTTTCTCTACATGGTGATTTTCGCAGCAAAATGTGTGTATGTATATTTTTAAAAAATGACTTGCAATCTAAATCAGTTATATAACGATATAAGACATAAGTAATAAGCAATAAAAGTAAGAATTAGAATTAGAATAAAAAAGCGACGTGAAGAAGCACACACAAGCATCAAGTATAGCTAATCAGACTATCTCACTAATTAGCGACTTGGTTGACATTGACGTTGGTAGTATCAGAGACTGCACCAGCATTAGCGGTGTTAGAACCACCGTAACCGTAACCACGACCCCAACCACCACAGGCAGCCATTAACAATGGGAGGAAACAAGCTTGAGCGGAGGAGACACAAGCGACAGCGACTAAAGCAGAAGTAAATTTCATTGTTGATTTAAAGTATTAAGATTGTTATTGATATTGATGATAAAATAAAACAAAAATTCAAACAAGAGTGGGATATCGTCCTCCTTTTATACAGAAAAAGTTTGCAAGTGGTAGTTGGGGTTCTAATACTCTTCTTCTATTTTAGACCATTATTGAGGAAGGGTCATATGACTATCCCCAGCAACATTTACAATTAAAACAAACCATGAGATACAAGTGAGATGAGTATTTGGATGCAAAACCCTCCGTGATCGGCCCTAATTGAATGTCCCATTACTATTCCCCATTAGGAATTGATATTGACAAAAAAAGAATTGCCCCATCTATTTTTATTTGGTTTATGTTTTTCACTGTTGTGTTTCATATGGATAGGATTGTAAATCTAGGGTATTTCAAAGGTCTTGGAATTGTTTGCTTGTTTTAATTGCTTCTACCCCGTACTTACTTTCCTTTCACTCTAGTGGTCACACTCGCAGAGATATGTTTGATAATTTATCTTCTCTCTCTATTTAGTATTCTATTCCAATGTAATAATAAATGGAACCAAGTAGACAACATTTTTATAGACCAACCACTAACTGTAAAAATGAATAACCAAAAGAAGAACTTTAAACAGTTCCAATATTGTGTATTGTGTGTTGCGTGCGTGTGTGCGTGCGTTCTTCTTCATTTTTTTTACTGCCAAGAAGCGGTTGCACCCTTAACTTTAGTACCATTTTTTTTTTTGCAACATTGCGATTGACTAGATCAACCAATTCAACCCTGAAACAGTCATTCAAGAAAAAGAAAGAAAATACGCTATTATCCCTTCTTGTGCTATTTTATTTTTATTCGTATCTGTCAATGCACCTACTGGTTGCTCAATTTGCGAACATTTACTCTTGTTTAAGTGGGGGCGCTCGTAATACAACTCTCTGTTTTCTTCTGGATGTTGACTGCTCGTAAACATTTCTCATCACCGAGATGGATGAGCAGTGAGAAATGAGCAAGGGTAAAAAAGAAAGATTCTCATCATATACCGGTAAATCGCCCCTTTGTCGATTTTTTTCTAGAGTCCAGAAAGGGTAATTTAATAAGTATTCATTAATGAAAATTGGTCATGTTATGACAACCATACCATGCCAAATAGAAACCTCTTCTGTTCCATTTAATAGATTTTCGGGGATTCATAAATGGCTTAATTTCATGCAGCAATCGCCAAATTAAGGGCACACAAAGTGTGTTGATTGCTATATGGTATGTGCAGCATGCAGTGGTTCCAAACATGCAAAAATAGCCCAATATTGAAATTCGTAATGTCGATGGCAAATATCAGGCGTTCAGGCTTAAGGTCAAAATTTCCCACACACAAATTTATTTTGATATAGCATTTTTATTCAATTCACTAATGACTTGGGGTCTGGATAAATGTATACTACGATTAGTTAAAGAAGAAGAAAACTATACCAAATATAATCAAATGCGAAAAGGACTACAAAGCGGAAAATGAGAAATTTTAATAGGTGTCAATTTGTAGATTACGTGATTTTATTACGTTTAATTTTCTAATTTTATTAATTAGCAATATTAGAAAGAGGAAGTATTGAAAGGAGTAAAGGTGAATATAAAAACAAGAAATCAGAGTTAAACTACTGGATTAGGACTTAATAGGCACGATTAAAGGCATTGAATAGTATAAGTTAAATAATAAGAAACAATATATTTAATAAATTAGCGACGGAAGAATATAAAAAGAATCTAAACAAAGACAAAATTATTTAGTCTTATATAAATGGACTCAGTGTCAAACATAAGCAAGAAGACCATCTCATTAATTAGCGAGTTGGTTTTCGTTGTAGTTACCCAGGGAAACACCAGCTTCAGCATCAGCAGAGTTACCATTTCCGTAACCACCGTAACCACCATATCCACCACCATATCCACCATAACCACCGTAACCCCAGCCACCGTAACCACCATATCCACCACCGTAACCTCCCCATGGAGCATAGTAAGCTTGAGCGGAAGCAGCACAAGCGATAGCAATTAAAGCAGTAGTAAATTTCATTGTTGATTTAAAGTATTGATGTTTTGTTGATGATAAGAAAGATAAAATTTGAACAAGAAGATGAGAATATCGACCTCTATTTATATTGAAAAGTTTGGGTTGTGATATCTCTATTCTGAATGGTGTTCTTGTATTGTTGAACACTGTTATGGTAAGTTCATATGATCATCACCCAGCAACATTTACAATTAAAACAAACTATAATGTAAACGTCATATTACTTTTGTATGTAAAAAACAGTTTAAGATTGTCTTTTATTGAATATTTAATTACCATTCCCAATTTGGAACTGAAATTGACTAAAAAAGAATGGGTTTGGTGGGATATTTTTAATTTGTTTATATTTTTGGCAGTTGTGTTTCATCACATATAGTCAAACTATTGCAAATCCAGGGTATTTCAAGGATCTTGAAACTGCTTGCTAATACTCATTACATTGCCATTTAAATATCTTTCAACCTATGAGCCACATATTCACAGGAATAAAGATGTATCAGTATACTCTACATCTCTTTGCTTACTAGTTTATTCCATTGAAATCCTACATCAAACCAGGAAGACAATAATTGTGCAGACCGTAACTACGAATAACTAAAAGAAGAACTAAAAACAATGGGGCACCATTGCGCCTCGTGGGTACCTTGCATCTTTTTACTAAATTTCTTCTCCCATCATTGCAAGTACACCCTCAGTTTAGTCCCTTCTTTTTTTTTTGCAACATTGCGATTACCTAGATCCACCAATTCAACTCTGAAACACCACTCATTAACCAAAAACGTAAAGCGAAAAAAAAAAAAAAACACACTTTCATTTCCCCAGTCCATTTCTTATCCCTAAATTATTATGGTTATCTGTCAAGTCAATGCACTAACTAGTTGATTAAATTCGAGCGTTTTACTCTTGTTCTAAGGGAAACCCGTACATTAAAAACTCTCTTTGTTTATTAAGTACATTGAATACTGGTACACTTATTCAAACACATTCCGCAATGCTGAGAAAAATGATCGCTAAACAAACAGCAATGATAACACACACATCCGTAAATCGCCCATTCTGTTAAATATGTGCGTAAAAGAGTAATTTAATTAGTGTTTAAGAGCAAACCGGTCATGTTAAGTTGAACATGCTCTTGCGTTGCATTTATGAGATCTCCGGGTTCATTTTTTTTTTCCATTTTTTGGTTAAATTTCATCCAGAAATATCCAAATAAGGACAAACAGAGTGTTGATTGCTTTAATGCGAAGGATGTGGCGGGCTATTATAATGAAATAAACCAAAAATTAGTTAAAGAAGAACAAAATATACAAAGTATAAAGTGTGAACGTTTAGATTAGGTATGTCATATCTTTAATCACGTGACAATATCTTATTTTATTTGTTCTCTCCGCTTTAGTTCAAGAGAGATGAATTGGTATATATCCGCAATTAGTTAGAAATAAGAAGTTTTACAATAGTGTTTTAGTTAAGAAACCAGCAGCTACTTTGAATGTGATTCCTTGAGACTGTAGTAGGGTAAGTAAAAACTAAAATAGAATTGTAGTTGATTATTCAAGAGTCACTTTGCAAGAATTTTGGTGCAATTAATGTCGGAAATGTTGTCAGCATAAGAAATATCCGAAGTGCACCATAAAGTAAGGTAGAATAGATAAATTAGCATTGAGTACACTTTGCCAGAATCAAAACGATTATCTGCCACTTTCTGTTGATGCAAATACCCTTTTTCAATAAATTATTTCATTTCCTATTGGACTCATAGTGCAATTACTTCCACCAATTGTCTAACATCACATAAGTTCCCCTTTACCTCTTCTCTACATTGTGATATTTGCAACTAAATATATGTGTGTATATTATAAAAAAAGATTTGCAATCTAAATCAGTTATCTAACGATATAAGAAATAAGGAATAAGCTATAAAAGCAAAAATAAGTATAAGAATGAAAAAGCGACGGAGAACACACACACGAGTATCAGACATAGATAACTAGACCATCTCATTATTTATTAGCGAGTTGGTTGACGTTGACGTTGGTCAGATCAGAATAAGCACCAGCATTGGCACCATTGTAACCACCGTAACCACCACCGTAACCACCCCATCCCCATAACCATGGGAGGAAACAAGCTTGAGCGGAAGAGATACAAGCGACAGCGACTAAAGCAGAAGTGAATTTCATTGTTGATTTAAAGTATTGAGATTGATGTGATGATGATGATAAAAATAAAATAAAAATTCAAACAAGATTGGGATATCGACCTCTATTTATATTGGAAAAAGTTTATGGGTAATTGATGGGTTCATATAGTCTTCTTCTATTGTAGCACACTATTACGAAAGCATCGTATATTCACCTTCAGCAACATTTACATGTAAAACAAACTATATGATAGAAATAGTATGACTTTTGCATACAAAACTCCATGAATGGCCCTGGTTGAATATCCAATTAGTATTCCCAATTAGGAATTGTTATTGACAAAAACAGGGTCGGCCCCCAACCATGTCTTAATTTGTTTACATTTTTACGGTTGTGTTTCATATCGATAGGATTGCAAATCTAGGGTATAACAGAAATCTTGAAATTTCTTCCTTGTTCTAATTGCTTCCACACTATGCTTAATTGCCTTTTAACCTAGTAGTCACCTTTGGATGGGTATACACATATATACTGTCCCACTTTGTTTAATATTTTATTATAATTCAATAGTATATCCAACCAAAGAATACAACAGTCTTTGTAGACCAACTTATGTTTATATAAATCGTAATTATGAATAACTAAAAATGGTTCTACTACTGTGTATTGTGTGTTTGGTGTGTCACTCTAACTTTTTTTTACCGCCAGTGCGACTAACCAGTGGTTTGCACCCTTAATTTTAGTACCTTTTTTTTTTTGCAACATTGCGATAATCATGGATCAACCAATTTAACTCTGAAACAGTCATCAAAGTACAACAAGAAAAAAAACTTCTTCCGCAGAGTTTGGTTCGAGATTTTTCTTGGTACCTGTCAATGTACCTAATGGAAGGTGAATTACGAAAACCCAAGCCATTTCTAGGGGAACACCAGTTGAACTCTCCATGGTCTTGCGCGAGTAGAATATTGGAAATACATAATAAATCTAATTCCACATCATTGAGCAAGATGAGCAGTGAGCAATGAGCAATCTTAACAAAAAGGGATTAATAAAAAAGAAACACATTCTCATTAAATCTCCGTAAATCGTCCCTTGTTGAAATTTTGACAAAAAGAGTAAATTAGTAAGTTGATAATCAATAAATATGGGTCTCGTTACCAGCAATATCCTCAAAAGAGAGGACTCATCCGTTATCCATAATAGATTTACAATTTTCATAAATGGCTTAATTTCATGCAGCAAACGCGAAATGACCACAAACTACATACTTTTCTAGTTGTCGATTGCTGCATGTAATGTGCGCAAGACGCCTTGCTCCATCAAAGCAACAGCCCAATGATGAAATGCGTATATTTTCATCTAATATCAGGTATAAGGTCAAATTGTATGTTTATGTAAGCTGCCAAAAGCAAAGGAGAATGAATGACGTATATGTAATTAGATAAAAATACACGAACATTAGTTAAAGAGGAAGAAAAGGTAATCAAAACAGCAAAAGGAAAACAAATTATGAAATGCGAAAGTTTGGGTGAGGTATGTTAATTCTAAGATTACGTGATAAAATAATATTTCATTTGTTTTATAGTTTATGTTACTTGAATATCTCTCACCCCCTATTACGATTTGACAAGAGGATTGTGAAAAAGATTTGCAGTCAGGTTAAATTATCTCTCGAGTAAGCCCGAGGAAGTAATAAAAACAAGAGATGAGTTACTCTGTTATGCAAAGGTTTAATAGACATAGTCATAAGTACTGACTGATATTGGTAAAATAATAAATGGTAATATATTTAATGGTTTAGCGACGAAAGAATATAAAAAGTATGTAGTTTTGTATAAATGGGGAAAAATGAGCACCAAAATCAAAGTCAAAAGTTTGACGATATCTTTATTTCAGTAGCAAACAAGCCTAAATCATACATGGATACATGGACCATCTCATTATTTGTTAACAACTTGGTTAGCATTGACGTTGGTCAGTTGAGTATAAGCACCAGAATTGGCAGTGTTATAACCACCGTAACCACCATAACCACCCCAGCCACCCCATCCCCATGGGATAAAACAAGCTTGAGTGGAGGAGATACAAGCGATAGCGACTAAAGCAGATGTGAATTTCATTGTTGATTTAAAGTGTTTATGTTATGATGATGATTATAAAAACAAAATTCAAACAAGAAGAGGGGGACATCGACCTCTATTTATATTGAAAAATTTGCAACTGGCAGTTTTGCAATTACAGGTTTGTTTAGGCAGTTGGGCTGTGTTAGTATTATTCTATTTTTGGACGTCATAGTGCTTGAACAGTAAAGTTGTGTTAAGCAACATTTACATTTAAAACAAACTGTTGGATAAACATATGACCCTTGGCACAAGATTTACATCGCCAGCAATTGAAAATCCAATTTGAATTCCCAATTGGGATACCCAATTAGGATTGTCAATTAGGGTATGATCACGTGACAGTACAGTATTGCATTTCTTGTTTACTTTTATGTTCCGTTCATAGTTTTCACCCCCTATTTCAATTTGAAGTTTATTTTGTATAGAAAAGTAGAACTGTATTGTGAAAATGATTTGCAGTCGAAATTAATTATCTTTCAACTAAGCACGAATAAAGAATAAACATAAAGATATACACAACAGAGATGAGTCAATCTCCTGGACAAAGGGACAAAGGTTTAATAGACATTCTTACAAACATTGGCTAATACTGATAAAATAATAAATGGTAATATATTTAATGGTTTAGCGACGAAAGAATATAAAAAGTATGTAGTTTTGTATAAATGGGGGAAAATGAGCACTGAAAACAAAATCAAAAGTTCGAAAATATCTTTAAGTAGCACACAAGCCAGAATCACACATGGTTACATGGACCATCTCATTATTTGTTAACGACTTGGTTAGCATTGACGTTGGTCAGTTGAGTATAAGCACCAGCATTGGCAGTGTTATAACCACCGTAACCACCATAACCACCCCAGCCACCCCATCCCCATGGGATAAAACAAGCTTGAGTGGAGGAGATACAGGCGATAGCGACTAAAGCAGATGTGAATTTCATTGTTGATTTAAAGTGATTATGTTATGGTGATTATAAAAACAAAATTTAAACAAGAGAGGGGGACATCGGCCTCTTTTTATATTGAAAAATTTGCAACCGGCAGTTGGGCTGTGTTAGCACTATTCTATTTTAGGACGTATAATGCTTGAACTGTAAAGTTGTGGTAAGCAACATTTACATTTAAAACAAACTGTAGGGTAAACATATGACCCTTGGCACAGGATTTACATCGCCAGCCATTGAAAATCCAATTTGAATTCCCAATTGGGTATCCCAATTAGAGTATGATCACGTGACAAAATAATATTTTATTTGCTGTTCATTTTTATGTTCCTTGCATATTTCCCGCGCCAATTGACGTTTGTTTTTGCGTTGCTACAAGTGTGTGTCGAGCGAAGATCACTTGACAAGCTGTCTACTGCAATAACCAATATATTAAAAATAACAAAGACAGAGACAAGTCAATCCGTTGGATAAACAATTAATTGACAGGATTAACTACATTGGGTAATATTATTTAAAGAATACGAATTAATATATTAAATGGTTTCTCCACGAAAGAAACAAAAAAGTATTAATATTATATATATCTATGGACGAAATGAACACGAAGTATGTTATTTCTAATGTATTGTAAGAGGATACACGAGGTATCAGACAATGTTAGGTAGACCATATCATTATTTGTTAACAACTTGGTTGACGTTAACATTGGTCAGATCACTAGCAGCACCAGCATTGGCACCATTGTAACCACCATAACCACCGTAACCACCCCAACCACCCCATCCCCATGGGATAAAACAAGCTTGAGCAGAAGAGATACAAGCGATAGCGACTAAAGCAGATGTGAATTTCATTGTTGATTAAGTATTAATGTGATGATGATGATGATGATGATAAAAACAATATTCAAACATGAAGACCAGGATACTCGACCTCTATTTATAATGCAAAATTATGCGACCAACAATTCGGTTCGGATAGTCCTATTCTATTTTTGGACAGCCTGATGCCAGAACGGTATACTCATGTTAGGAAACATTTGCATTTAAAACATAAGATAGAATGGATACACTGGGTGAACATCACTATTGTTGTTAGGCATTGAAAATCCCATTAAGATCCCGACTTTCGAGTTGAGCACGTGACAACAGCATATTTTGTTTGTTGCTTAGTTTGAGTTCCTTGCACATTTCCCACTTCATTCTCATGTGAGGATTATTTTGGCGTTGCAAAATGTGCGCAAAAAAAGATTTGCAATCTCAATATGTTAACTATTGAAAATAAGAAATAAAAATGGAAATACAACAGACGAAGATGGATTAATCTACTAATTAAAGGTTTACTTGACATACTGTTGAAGGTTTTTGGTTTTTTCCCCGAGGAGCTCTAACTAGCACGACTTCTTGCCAATGAATGCAGAACAAGAACACTGATATAGTTTTGATTATATAACTTGCACGCATTTCTCTGGTGACGATCCAAGTATATCGCCCGGTATTTGCAGTAAAATTCTTAAATCTGAATCTTTCCTTTTCTTTGTTGATCAATCCTCGAGATATAATACTCAAATATACAATTTTATAGTTCAGTTTAAGAGATGAATGATTGGAATCAATCATTCCCCACTCATGTCTTTTCGTATATCTCTTTGACGTATTTATCGCTGTTTTGTTAAGTATCAACATATGGTTAACTACATTGAACAAGATACAAGTTAAATGGTAATAAAGTAATATATTTAATGGTTTAGCGACGAAAGAATATAGAAAGTATTTAGTTTTATGTAAATCGACAAATAGAACACGAAGTATGGTAATTCTAATGTATCAAACTTAGACAATATCTTTATTAATTAGCGAGTTGGTTGACGTTAACGTTGGTCAGATCAACAGCTGCACCTGCAGATGCACCATTATAACCACCATATCCACCGTAACCACCCCAGCCACCCCATCCCCATGGGATAAAACAAGCTTGAGCAGAGGAGATACAAGCGACAGCAACTAAAGCAGCAGTGAATTTCATTGTTAATTTAAAGTATTTATTTGATGATGATGATAAGAAAGAGAAATTTCCGAACAAGAAGAGAGGGGTATCGACATCTATTTATATTCAAAAGTTTATGGGTATTGGTGAAAATCGTTCTTCTATCATCGCGCATTCAAAGGAAAGGGTCATCTGAATATGTTCAGCAACATTTACATTTAATACTAATTGGTAAAACATATGACCTCGGTGCTGGATAGACATCACGATTGTCTTATTTTGAAAGTCTAATTATCCTTCCCAATTTGGAAATTATATTGACGAAAGGTGGGCGTCCCCCAGCTATGATTTTAATTTTGTTTACATTTGTGCAGTTGTGTTTCATATGGGTACTCTTGTAAATCCAGGGTATTTCACAGATCTTGAAGCTCCTTGTTTGTTCTCATTGCTTCTAAACATCCCTTTCACACTGGTCGTACTACTCACACATATTTGTACAAGTATATGCTGCCTCTCTTTGTTTACTGTTTATTTATAATTCAAAGCTACATCCAGCTAGGAACACAATAATTTTGAAGTCCAACTACTTATATTTAAACAAACGGTAACTATGAATAACTAAGCGAAGAACTAAAAACGTATTATGCGTTCCATGCGTCGTTCACTAAGTTTTTTTTTTTCCGCCAGTGCGACTAACCAGCGTTTGCACCCTTTGTCTTAGTACCTATTTTTTGCAACATTGCGGTCACCACTGATTTACCAATTCGACTCTGAAACATTTATTAAATGACAACGGAAAATAATATCTCTTCCGCCCAGTTTAGCTCCTAATATTATTTTTATTGATATGTGTCAAGGTAACTGACAGGGGGTTAATTACAAAGTTTGCTTTTGTTCTAGAGAGACGGTAATAGAACACTTTCTATTCTCTTGAGTTTGTTGAATATTTGTATACGTAACCAAACACATTACCTGTAATTGAAAAGGATAAACAGTTAACAATCAGCACTCATAAGATAAAGAAACTGAAAAAAACATTCTTTTCCTTTCCTAGTAAATCACTCGTCAATCACAATTTAGAGAAAGAGTGTATTGGTAAGAGTTCATTACTAAACTGGATATGTCAAAGAGAGTGCCGTTGTGTTGTCATCAAAAGATTTACGGGGTGCACATATGGCTTAATTTCATGCAGCAATCGCCAAATACGGGAAAACCACGTACTATCCGACTTGTCTATTGCTACATGGAATATGCGGGAGATGCGTCGCTATCATAATTCAAAAGCTTAATTGTGAAACTCGTCTGTTGTTCCCAAACATATGGTGATTCTGATAATTCCCGCAAGGGGGCGCCGTAATATTATACAATATGTGGTCTTATTTGAAACGAGCTATATCATAACCTCAGGATTCTAAATTGCTGAAGTGTGCTTGCTTTTTCGCAACTTTATTATAATTGCTTTAACTGGTGAGCAAATGACCATAATATTAAGAGTATCGCACATTAAATATGAAGCTTTTATTTTGATTGTACATTATTTTGCTGTGGTATGTGCTAAACTAAGATATATCTTGCCATGAATGATTATCTCAAAAAATAGGTATCTATTTTGATGTTCTTTGTGCATATGTTTATGAGAAGTAACGATTACCAGTGCTTTCAAACTAACTGCAAATTGTATTGTCTATCTTTGTTTTGATTATGTTTTCTCAGTATCTATTCCATACATTTTAGCTTTGGTACTTGGTGTTTAGTCTGACATGTTAACATTTTAAAAGAATATTTAAACCTGGGGAATTTTCCGTAAAGTTAAAAAAAAAACTTTGTTAATATGTTTCACAACAATACTATTGATCAACAACTGTTGCTATTAAATTTTCTTTGTTGGTCACATATTCCCTGATGCTAATGCTGAACTATACTGAAAGTGCTAACGGCTGCTGTATCTAATTCTGATTCAAATTATTCAACAAATCCAGATATAGCAGAGAAGAGGAAAACTTTATTATATAACACCATGGTTTCTAAAATCTCATATGTTAACTTGGTTTTGTTTACTCAATTATGAATTATATCTGCGCTGCAAAATGTATGAGTATTGTAAAAAAGATTTGCAATCTAAATAAATTATCTATTGAAATAAGTAATAAGTAGTAAAAATGAAAATAAAAATAAAAACAACGAAGCTGAATTATTCTTCTGAATAACAATTTTATGGTCATTTGGTGGACATAGGCCAATATTGGTAAAGTAATACAAAGTAATATATTTAATGTTTTATCGACGAAAGAGTATAAAAAGTATTTAGTTGTGTATAAATGGACGAAAACTTTGCAATGTATGTTAATTCAATTGTATTAAAAAAATATGAAATAAGTTTGTAGATGTTTTTATTTTAGTAGTACATACACACGTATCAAACATAATTAACTAGACCATCTTAATTACTGAGTTGGTTGACGTTTTCGTTGCCCAGAGCAACACCTGCTTCTGCACCAGCACCAGATCCAACACCTGCACCAGCACCAGATCCAGCACCAGCAACTGCACCTACACCGCTATTTGAACTTTGGTATTGGTAGATTCCTCCTCCATTGTTACATTGACATGGATTGCAACCGCATGAGGTACAACCACAGTTTCCTTTATTGTTGATGATGTTGTAGTTACCATTGTAGCTGCCAACGGAAGCGCCAGCATTAGCACTAGAGCCACCCCATCCCCATGGAAGGTAGTAGGCATAAACGGTAGAGAAGTAAGCGGAAGCAGCTAAAGCAAAAGCAAATTTCATTGTTGATTTTAAGTATTGATATTGATATTTGTGGTTTTAATAAAATGGAATAAAGACTTTGAATAGAAAAATTGACTTAACAGTTTCTATTTATATTAAAAAATTTTATAAGAAGTCGATGAGTTCTGATGGTCTCTTTGTTCTTCTCGAAGATGACAGGTATAACCAGATGCATTTGTATTTGAAACTAACTTATCAAGATGCAGATGACCCATTGTTCTGGATAGACATCACTGTTGTATGATACTGTTATTGAGAATGTCATTACTATTCCTAATTTGGAATTGTTATTGACGAAAAAAGTATTTGTAGATATCTTATTTATTTACATTCTTGCAATTGTGTTTCATATTAAAACTCTTTGGAAATTCAAGATGGAAGAGATATCTTGAAATTCGTTGTTTCTGCTAGTTAATTCTAACATCACGTAATTATCTCTCCAGCTCACCTTCACAAAATTATTCTACCTCTGGTCTCTCTAGTATTTAGTACCAACGGTATTCGATTGTATAGACAACCTCTAGATGGACTTAATTTTAACAATAATATTTATGTAAATAAGTAAAAATAACGAAAGGATATATTCCCACACTTCGAGTATCTCTAACTAGAAACTCATTGGGACTCACGACTGTTTGCACCCTTTAACTTCTCACCGCGTTTCTTTTTTTTCTTTTTTGCAGCAATGCGATCACACGATCGACCAATTCAAGCCTGAAACAGAATTAAGAAAAAAACAGGCTATGCATTCCCTTCTCTCATACATAGTTCCTTGATATCTGTCAATGCATCCACTAAGCCATTAATTACGAATGTATCTATACCTAGTATTTTATTTTCTAGAGAAATACTCTCTACTCTCTTGCACGCACTTTATATTAAGTATTGAATAAAGGAATACACATCCAGGGTCCTCCATCCCTGAGTAATGAGCAATCCTAATAAATGAGATTGAAAAAAATGTTCTCATCGTATCGGTAAATCATCCCTTTCTTCAAAGCTGTCCCCAGAAATAAGTAAAGTGCATTTATTAATAGATTTGGTCACGTTACGGTATTGATTTCAATGAAGGCGGCGGTTTACGCAGTTGTTGCGCTGCTGTTGGCAGATTTACGGTTTATTCCATGCAGCAAACGACAAAAGCCTTCTGTTTTTGTTGGCAGTTTGGCGCATTATGCATGCAATATGTGCGATGCCATTGAGAATAGTGGCAAAGTCGTAACTGGTCGAAATTTTCAGGCTTATGTAACAAGCCAAGCTTACTGTCTCAAGGGCATATGGCCATTTTCAAAGTTTCGAAATGTGAATATCATAATTGTAGATCTTCTTTACTTACCATGTGCCCAGACTTTTTGATATTCAATTGTTCGAACTGTGGAATGACTAAATGTTCAGTCTCGAATGAATACTGCATATAATGCTATCGATTGGTAGCATGCAACAATAATAGCAAATGATTAACAGTAATTGCTTAGCAAGAATTTTATAAAAAAAACAATACAAGAAGGCCACTACGAACATACTGAAACTTTACACCATGGTATTAGTTAAATCACATTATTAATTTCGTGCTTCTGCTTTCCTTCTGACAAGAATCCCGTATATTCACAGACAGTGGTATACAGGATTTGCTTACATAATGTGTATATCATATAATTAGAGTGTACTGAAAATCGTTTTCATAAATTACCATGAAGTGTTATATTTTTATAATCAATGTCTTAAAACTTGTGTTGTTAGAACACTATCGTAGAACCCATATCCTAGACTTTTACTGATAACAGAAGGTGGTTATCTCCATAAACAAACGTAAGGGCTTGGAGTGTGTTAGCTAATGTTGAAAAGGTTGGTACAAGTATATCCGAGCGCTAGTCGAAAAAAAAAATATTTTCGTAATACTTTTTTCTGGACCACCAATGCATATTACAACAACAACTAATACAGTTAGAGACACCTGTACTACAAGAAATCCCTTTCCACCAACCATTTGGTACAATGCTAGAGTGTGGACTCTCTAGTATTAGTATATAATAATCGGTAATAAATCCCGAATACTTCTAGACAGTTGGCCGTCTCAACTAATTGAATGATTTAAAATTGAGATACTATAACTTCATTAAAAGAAGATATTTGAGCTGTAAAGAGATAGAAGATGGATCAAGCAACAATGTGGACGTCTCCCTGTTTTTGAAAGATTTTGCATTTTGCTTGTAATACACAAACTCCTAGAATAAAGAACAGTCGAAAGTTATGGAACAACCGGACTATCACACGAATTTCTAACGTTGATTAGATTACCACCGTGATTTCATACATGTCATAGGTTCCTCTCGTTGTAATGTAGCTTTGTATTAATCCTTATATGAGCCAATTAGTCGATTAGTTAAAGTTTGAGCCCGAGAATATCAATCGCCATAGGATCCATTTCAATTTTACGAAGGAATATCCCTGAAACGCGTGTCAGCGTGGCAAGCCACAGTAAATATTAAAAGCCCGGTTTAATTTATAGTCCTCTACACCAAACGCTAATATCACTACATGGTAATTTTCAAGTTCTTTTTGATGAAAAATATGTGTGTATTATAAAAAAGTATTTGCAATCTAACTAAGTGATTGATTGAAACAATTAGTATTAAGTAATAAAATATAAAAATAAAAATAAAAAAGCGACGGAGCACACACAAATATCAAATATAGCCAGCTAAACCATCCTAATTAGCAAGTTGGTTGACGTTGACGTTGGTCAGATCAACAGCAGCGGCAGCTGAAGCACCATTGTAACCACCCCATCCACCATATCCACCGTAACCCCAACCGTTACCCCAGCCACCCCATCCCCATGGGTAAAACCAAGCTTGAGCGGAGGAGATACAAGCAGCAGCGACTAAAGCAGAAGTAAATTTCATTGTTGATTTATTGTATTAAGATTGATGAGTTGATGATGATAAGAAAGATAAAAATTCAAACAAGAAGAGAGGGATATCAACCTCTATTTATACTGAAAAATTTGTCCCTAGTGGTTCGGTTTTAATAGTCCATTTCTTTCATTTTGCTATATGGATGCATGAGACGTACAAGTATCTTCAAGAGTTACTGAAAGAGTCGCTTCCATATTTCATACTATGATGCAAGACCCGTACAGTTATTTTCAGCAACATTTACATATAAAACAAAGTATAGGATGGACGTATGACCCTTGGCACTGGAAAGACTTCTCTATTGTCGGATAATGAAAATCCAATTACTATTCCCAAATAGGAATTGATATTGACAAAAAAGGGTGGCCCCCCATATATGATTATTTAATTTGTTTACATTTTCACAGTTGTGTTTCATATCGATAGGATTGCAAATCCAGGGAATTGCAAAGATGTTGAAATTGCTTCTCAGTTCTAATCGTTTCTACCAGCTTCTTACTTGCCTTTCACCATCATAGTCACACACACACACACACACTGATATATATGAGTGTATTCTTTCCCTGTTTGTTTGATAAGTTATTCCAATGCAATGTTTCTTCTAAAATAGAAAACAGTTCTGTAGACCAACTTCTTCTTTTTTGAATAAAGTGTAACAATGAACAACTAAAATGAGCACTAAAACTAGTGTGGTGTACTGTGTGTTCTGTGCGTCTGGGCTCTTTTTGCACCATTACGCCTAACCAGGGTTCGTACCCTTAATTTTAATCCCTTGTTTTTTTGCAACATCGCGACCATCAGATCAACCAATTCAATTCTGAAACAGCCATTAATTAAAAAAAAAAACACAACCCCTTCCAAACCCACACCTTACCTCCGCACATTTTTATTGCTATCTGATAAAGCACCTACTGGTTAATTAATTAGAAACGTTTATTTTTGTTTCAGGGAGGTAGTCACAATTCACTCTTGTGTGTGTGGAATAATGGTTTGTATAACCCAAACCATTCCGCATCACTGAGAAAGATGAGCAGCGACCAACAAGCAATGAGCAAGGATAAAAAAAAGAGATTAAAAAACGATTTTCCGTAAATCTCCTATTTGTCAAATTTTTACAGAAAGAGTAAATTAATAAGCTTTCCTTAATAAACTGATCACGTTAAGATGGATATGCCAAGAAGGTGGCTCTTGTGTTGTCCTTAATAGATTTATCGGTTCATAAAGGAACGCTTTAATTTTATGCAGCAGACAACAAATAGAATATTACGTTAGGTTGGTGTCTTTTAGCGATTGCTGCATGCAATGCGCCAGGTGCAGCGGTTACCACGGCAGAAAGCCCAATAATGAAATTCGTATGTAGTCCGCAAATATCAGGCTTTAGGGCAAATTTCCCGCAAGGGGGCACCATATCATATTTCATGTTTCAAATGGGGCCACATATTATATGATATACCTCATGATTGTGAATCGTTGCGCTGTAGTTGGGTTTTACGTGATGTTTTGATGATTGCTGAAACTATTGAGCAAACCACGGCAACATAAATATGAAACTATGCTGTTGGTCGCCACAGTGCTCTGTTGTTTTGCGAAATGTGATGAAACTAGATGTATATTGAAATAAGTGATTACCCAAGTAAATATTGTGTGTTTATTCTGTAGATTGGAAGTAACAATTGCCAATAGTTCAAACAACCTGTGATTATATTATCTTTGTTTATTTTAACTGAACTTGCTTTGTATCTAATCTATATTTTAACTTTGCTTGTCTGATGTGTTATTCAAATTATATGTAGTGTAGAAGAGCAAATATCTGTTGCTATCTAAATAAGTTATCTATTGCAACAAGTAATAATACAAATGGAGGACATAACTTCATTTACTGTTTGCCAATTTAAATGAGTAACAATGCTGAATAGTACTGGTTAAATAATATATCGTATATTTAATGGTTTAGCGACGAAAGAATATAAAAACAATTTAGTCTTAAATAAAATGACGGAAAGAAAACAAGCTATAGTAAGTCTAATACATCATAATACTAAATAGCTTTGTAGACTGTTGTATTTTAGGATTAGACGGATGTATCAAACATAGAGAGCAAGGCCATCTCAGTTACTGACCTGGCTGAGGTTGACAACGTACAGACCAACATTTGCTCCTGCATCAGCACCATTGGCTGTACCGGCAGCTGAATCCACATTTGTGCCAACTACTGACCCATGATACCCTTGATAATAATAGTTACCTTGGGTTGAATTGCTGGCGGTAAAGGTAAGTCCGAAGGGTTTACCAAAGTAGTTGTAGATAAAGTTACCATTGTAGTTACCATTATCGGCAGAACCGTACATCCATGTCCATGGAATAATTCCTGCTTGAATGGTGGAGGCAAAAGCAGAAGCAGCTAAAACACAAGTAAATTTCATTATTTATTGAAAGTATTGGAATTTATTTAATGATAATGATGATTATAAACTAAGCATCAGATGAAATTAGAAGCAGTGTAACAGCAGCCTCTATTTATACCGTGCGTTGTATCATTAGTGAAAGGGGTCTGATACTAGTGGCTTTTTCTTGTACTTTTCGATTACAGAATCAGGAACTTTAACATCTGATACTAACACTTGGTTTAGTAAAGATAACCCTTTGTCCTGGATAGACGTCACTGCGCCTGATATTAAAAATCTAATTAGTATTCCTAATTTGGAATTGGTATTGACTAAAAAGGTATTCATATATATCGCATTGTTTATGTTTTTGCAGTTGTGTTTCATATCCACACTATTGCAAATCCGGGAAGCGGGAGTGATCTTGATACTGTTTCCTTGTTCTATTTGCTTCTGCTAGCTACTCACATCCATTTCACCCTAGTCATCACTCCCACACATATTTGTAAGAGTCTCTCTTTGTTTGTCATTTGACTACGATGTAAAACTACTTACAAAAATGAAGACTACAGTCTGTGTTTATGTCTAAATATATTGTTACTATGAATAACTAAGCGACAAATTAGACACGTCTCATGTGTTCCATGCGTTTTTACTTAGTTTTTTTCACCACCATTGTGCATAACCACCGTTTGCACCCTTGATTTCAACGCCTCTTTTTTTGCAACATTGCGATCATTGCATCAACCAATTCAATTCTGAAACACCCATCCACTTACAACAAAAAAAAACCTACCCCTTCACATCCCACCTTATTTCCGAAATTGTTTTTTGTATCTATAATTACCTAGTTGGTTATTTAAGAAAGGTTAGCTCTTAGTAGAACAAAGCAAAGAACTCCCAATCCCCTTCTGTATATTTAATATTGGTATTCATAATCCTAGTCCACCTAATTGAGAAAGATGAGCAGTGATTCATGAGCAATGAGCAATGAAAAGGGATCAAAAAAATATCCTCATCATATCTCCGTAGATCGCCCCTTTGTCAATTTTTTATAGAAAGAGTAAATTAAACGCGTCATTTACTGAAGTGGTCACATTGCCATGAATGTGCCAAAAGAGGGGTGTTTTTGTGTTGTCTTTAATAGATTTACGGGGTGTGTATACGGTTAATTTCATGCAGCAATCGCCAATTAAGGACAACGAGCGTACTTTTTCTATTTGTTGATTGCTGCATTCAATGTGTGGAAGATGCGTTACTACTACGTTGCACAAGCCAAATCTTATGTTGTCCGTGAATATCAGGCTTAATCGCATATTTCCCGTAAGGGGGTGCCTTATAATATAACGTGTGCCCCCCATTTTAAAGTTGCAATATTGTGATGTCATGATTGAAAATCGTTATGGTTTGCGTAGGTTTTTGATAGTTTGTCAAATAGTTGGGTTAACCACACAATAAACATGAAACAAGTTTCCAAAGTATTTTTGATGCGATATGCGCCAATACATAATATATTTTGCAATGAATGATTACCCTAATTGAACATTGTTTACATATCTATGTATCAGAACCAACTGTGTATCTTTAGTAAAACTCGCTTAGTGTCCACCGTGTTAACTTTGCCACTTTGCTTTTAAAATGTCATTAACTAGCTAAATTAATATTTATACCTGGGGAAGTTCCCGTAAAATTCAAAATGTGTTATTTTTTTAGTTTTCCCTTTATTTTCGACAACCAAACTTCCAATCAACAACTATTTTTACTAAAATGCCTTTCTTAAAATGATAACGATAAAATCCTGATTGGTTCTATTGCTGAACAATGTTACACTGGTAGCTAAAGATATCACTCAAACATTGAATAGGGATAATAACAATTCCACTACCAATTCAACGGCTCCTCCATCCACTTTTGATTTAGCTAAGTCATTGGCTCCGGCTGAAACCGAACACAAAACAATATTATCTCAGGCATGTTTAGAATTTGTTACCCACACGACAGTATAGTTTTTGACAATCACCATGGTTCCTTTCATATCCTTCACTACATTATGGTTCAGGTTTATTTTTGCTCTGCAAAATGTGTGTGTATTATAAAAAAAGCAAATATTGTTTGCTATCTAAATAAGTTATCTATTGAAATAAGTAATAAGTAATAAAAATTTGAATAATATGAATAAAAAAACAACGAGGGAGCACACACTAGTATCAAAAATAGATAACTGGACCATATCAACTCTCAAAGTTGAAATTAGCTACATTGACATGGGTTACATCCACATGAGCTACAAGTGGAACCACTGTTGCTGCATTGGCATGGGTTACATCCACAGGTGCTACATGCTCCACTGCTTGTGGTGGTTGAAGCACCGCCAATAAAACTACTGATAGCACCCAGCTTAGCGGCCATTAATAATGGAAGGATACATGCTTGGATGGAGGAAATAAAAGCAGAAGCAGCTAAAACAGAAGCGAATTTCATTGTTAATTTAAAGTATTGAGATTGGGATTGATGTGATGATGATAAGATAAAACTAAAAATCAATCAAGAAGAATGGGATATCAATGTCTATTTATATTGAAAAGTTTATGGGTAATTGATGGCATCGGATAGTCTTTTTCAATCATACGACCCTTACGAAAGGGTTATTTTATTATCCCCCCAGTGAGAATTTGCTTTTGAAACCAGCAATTAGATGAATGCAGATGACCCTTGGTTCTGGTTAGACATCACTATTATCTGTTTCATTACTATTCCAAATTTGGAATTGATATTGGCAAAAAAAATATGCATCTATATTTCATTTGTTTACATTTCGAAGTTGTGTTTCACGTTGATAGTTTTGTAAATCCAGGGTGCCTCATGAAATTGATTGCTAGTGGTCGTTAAATTTCACCATTAAATGAACTTTCCTGCAATTTCCAACATTCAGATATCTTCCACTGGTCTCTAAGTCCAATACCATTGTACAACTAACTAGAGTCGGGCATGTTAGAAGAAGTATCACTTAATTTCTAATATATAATTACAGTAAATAATTAGAGACAATAGCGTAAATTAAAATTCTGCACTTCCTGCATTTCGTTGTAAATTTCTCCATCACCCTCGCGGCTCATCGGCGTTTGCACCCTTCAGCAATCTTTTTTTTTATTCTTTGCAACATTGTAATCATGATCCACGAATTCAACTTTGAAACACAATTAAAGAACAACTTGGCTTTTTCATCCTTCCCCCCTTCCTTCTCCTACTTCCACCTTTCTTAATGTGTCAATGTATCTGATACGTGCTTAGTTACGTAGATATACGGTGTTTTTTTCGTAGTCAAACAATCGTAACAATAATGCTTACTTTGCCTTTCACTCAAGACCAATTGGCATACATCTTCCGAAAAAAACGGGTATCCCTGATCAATAAGAAATGATCGCAAAGAAGTTAAAAATCGATCATGATTATCTTGCAAATCGTCCCTGTTCTCAGATTCTCTCTTAAGATAAATTGAAAACGTTCACTAATAAATTTTTTGGTCATGGGTCTGACAATGAGACAGTAACAACTTTCACTATTGCTTTTGCGGTTAATTAATTTACCGTCCTGTGTTTTTTCTTGGACTCTATGCAGCAATCCACCAACATGTATCTCTTCATTTTCCGTTTTAGCGAATTATGTAAGCAATGAGTAAAGGGGCTTCGTTTGTATACTATTTAGCTTCTTCTAGTTTCCGTGATTTGATACTGAAAATTCATACACACCTCGGCAATCTTCGGCTTAGTTAACAAGCCAAGTGTACCGGAAAGGGTTAACTGTTTATCAAATAGAAGTTTCAAAATGGTAATGTCATAGTTGTCGATCATCTGCTTTGCTTGTAATTCATGTTTAATTGCTTTGGCTATAGAGCTTGTTACTAATTTTGGTGAGGTTTATTTCGCAGCAGGTCCTACTACTTGTTTGCATTCGTATGAATTCTACTGTCACCATATCCCCGGTATACTGTTATTCAAGCTAGATTATTTAACTGTGATTAAATTCCTAGTGTTAAATAGCCTAGATGTGGGTATATTATTACATCTAATCTTTTGTAGAGTTGAATCTGGTTGATCACAGGGATGCTTCCCCGACCCTATGAACAATGCGATAAAAATAGATTGTTTATACCATGTAAAAGATCTATTTGTTTCGGTTTTTCTTTTATCCACAATACCGCAAAATAGATCGTCTTAGATATGTTTTATTTTTTACAAACTAGATGATAATTTGGTAAAAGCCGATTGGAAAGTTTGAGTTGGTTCTGTTATTTAATGAAATTTCTCAACAAATACTTTTCAAAATTCATATTATGTTATTTGTTTCATTTTCTTTTCTATTTATTTATAACTGGAACCCAATACAAACAATTACAAAGCTAATTAAGTAAAATTTGTTCTACGTCGAGGTAAACAAGCTCAGTATTCAACCAATACACTTCCTCATGCGCCCATCATATACAGAATCGTGTGTGCAAAAGAATACCGTGATGATGGAATATACATAGAAGGGGAAATCGTGCTAATATCAGACAAGATCAACATTAGATACACCTGGAGATTACACCATAAAGAATAGTCACAGGAGGGTCCAGGAATGAGTTGGTTAAGTTGTGGTCTTACTTTGTTATAATCAATTAATACTTGGTAGCGTGCATTTTTTCACAAGTATTAAAATTTTTACACTTTTTGTTGACAATCCTGCATGTAACCATTTGTTGTAACTTGTCTTTTCGCATTTTTTTTTTCACCATCCATCAAAATTTTTTTTTCAAGGTTTGTTAGGTTTTTATTCTTTTCTTTTCCTTCTCTTCTTCTTCTTTTTGTATACTATACAAATCACATTAATTACAATATGGTATGTTTGAACCAACTCACTTTTCCCTTTATGAACCATATGTCATGATATGAACATTGAAATACTAACTAGTGTCTTTTTTACAGGACGCTAAAACCCCAGTCACTTTAGCCAAAGTTATTAAAGTCTTAGGTAGAACCGGATCAAGAGGTGGTGTTACTCAAGTCAGAGTTGAATTCTTGGAAGATGCTTCAAGAACCATTGTCAGAAACGTTAAAGGTCCAGTCAGAGAAAACGATATCTTGTGCTTGATGGAATCTGAAAGAGAAGCTAGAAGATTACGTTAAACAAACTTTTGTTTTTTTATTTGGTTATTTCTTCAATTAACAAAACTTCAAAAAACAACAAAAAATATAAAAAAAAACCTTGTGTAATTTTAGTGTTGCATGATGAGATGTGTTCTGATAAACGGGAATAGTATTTATTTTACAATTATAATACATGTCATTTTTTAATAGCAAAATATGGAAATTGAAAATAGAAACAGAACCAAAAAGAACAAAATGACCCCCATCTCAACTTCGATTGAATGATTGGATAGAAACAGTACAATATGGGCCTTGTCAATTGTGGAGCAATATGGGAAGTATTTGAATCTGGGTGTGGTTTTTGTTCTTTTTGTTGTAGACCATATTGTAGAATTTCTTTTGTGCACGTGCGAGTCACGCTTATTTTATTTTTTCTAGGGTTACAACCCGCGCAGACATATAATGTGCGAAATGTCGAAATGTCGCAATAACAACCAGCGCGACATTTCGAAGTTTATCAATTTGTTCAACATCGCGCAACAACAAACAGCTAACAAAGGTCATTTCATTGAAACGTTGCCTTTAACAAAGCACCAAAACCTTTTGAGCATTAAATCAAACACACACACACATATTATAACAAAGAAGAAATGTCTAGTTTAGAGGATGAATTGTTAGATTTGGCAGGTGGAGAAGATAACACCTATGAATCGGAAGAAGAAATAGCCTTATCGAAAAGAAAACAACCTACAACAGATTATAGTGATAATGAAGAAGATACGGTATTATCGAAACGTCGTAGAGTTGAATCTGATGGAGATGCATCTGGAAATGAAGACGATATAATTGAATTAATCAATCCATATCCTTTGGAAGGAAAATATAAAGATGAAGATGATCGTGAAGAATTGGATAATATGGATGAGATGGAAAGAGAACAAATCTTGTTTGATAGGATGCAAGAGATGGAGTTATTCAAAGAAAAGCAATATTTACAAGAGAGAATGAAGAAGAATAAAATAATGACGTCGGCAGAACCCACACGGACTTCAGGAAGGACCAAGACTGGGATAAAACCGGCCAAGAAGGATAAATTGAGTGAATTAAGAAAACAGAGAGAGAAACATTCAAGAAGACAAACTAGGAGAGTTACTGATTATGCCGAGGAATCAGATGAAGAAGAAGAGGAAGATGTATCGGAAGATGATTTGATTGAAGATGATGAAGAATTGGAGGATGAAGAATATGATGAATATGATGGAGCAGTTACATGGGGTGGTGCTTCCAAGACGAAGAAGAAGAGATCTACTGAATTGGCTAAAGTGGAAGATATAAACCGTATTAAAGTGGGGAGAACTATCTTGACTCAATATTGTTTCCATTCTGGATTTGAAGATAATATGTTGGATACGTATGGAAAAATCAATTTGGGGATGGATAAAGCTACAAGACAACCGATTTATCGTATGGTTAAGATTGTTAATGTGAAATCAATACCTGAACGTCCATATAAAATAGGTCAATCGAGTTTTGATTTTTATATAACTGTTAGTCAAAATAAAAATCAAACTAAAGATTTCCCAATGACTGTTTTTTCAGATTCTGCCATCACAAGAGAAGAATTTGAAAGATACTTGAAAGAATTGCATAAAGCTGACGAAGTGATTGATTTCTTGGATGATGTGAATATAAAATCTGAAGAATTACCGAAATTCTTCAACAAGGGATTGACTGATAAAGATATCAATACCATGATTGCTAGAAAACAGAAAATACAAGAAAATAAGGGGAACATGAGCATGTATGAAGCGGTGAACAAGAAGACGAATTTGATGGATCGTTTAAAAATCGCTAAACAACAAGGTAATTTACCTAAAGTTCAAGAAATCATTGGGAAATTGAAAGAAATTGATGATATTTTAGAATCTCAAAATGCAAAGACAGCACCTTTACAATCATCAAATACCATGTCTAAAGTGAATGAAAGAAATAGGAAATTGAATTCTACAAATATCAGGAAGGCAGAAATTAAATTCAAAAACACTGCACAACAACAAAATGATGGTGATCCATTTTCTCGTTTGAAAACAGCAACTAGAATGTTTTATCAAGATTTAATCAATCAAGAAAATGAAAAAGCTTTGAAAGATATTAATATGCAAAAATTAATTGATGAAAAATCTAAACAAGAAGAAAAAATTGCAAAATCAACTTATAGAGATCATGGAGAAATGGATAAATTGATCAAGACAATCGATTTTGATTTTGAATTGGTTTTATAGGCGGGAAAATATATGTCAAAATAAATACCGACGGATATTACAGAGAATTTAATGTAGAAAAGTAGGGTGGTGTGAGAATACCGGCGATACCCGCGGTTACTAAGTGACGATAACAAACTTTACATACTGCTGTACTGTGTATAATTCGAAAGTTGATTTATTCCTTTTGACTTCTTCATCTTTCATGTCCTTCCAAAGTCTAGCCCACCATCTCCAATTAATTTATCCCACGATGTAGATAACTTTAATTTCACAGAACAAACCAAAAGTTTATTTATTTGATCCGCCATTGTAAGAGCATAATAAATCTTTTGTCTCCGAAACAGGACACGGAGCTACCAGTCGCCTAATTTGTTTTTTTTTATTTTAAGGTTTTTTTATGGTTTTTTTTTTCTTTGTCTTTGTTTTAAGTTGTCAAACCCACGGTGTCCATGCAATATGATTGGTCGGATATGATCTGTGTTGCTTTACGACTCTTTTTTAATTGACACAAAGTTCATTGTACGTAGGAACGAAGAGAAGGAAAAAAACAAAAAAGTTCTTGTCAACCAATATGCCCTTGTATTGTATTGCACTTGTCAACCACACACAAAAATTAAGGAACAAAGCTCGGGGGTTGATGTTGGAGGGAGCAGTAGCCGCCGCGACGGCGGTGGTCGGCGGTTAATAAGAAACCTTACATAATAGAAATTTATATAGGGGGGAGAGGGAGAAAGATTCTAGCAGCCAAAGAAAAAATAAGGATAGTATGTATAGTTTAGGATCAGATGACTTAGTTCCGATGTATTGATCAATAGCAGAACGGTTGATGGAGTGGAAATAGCCGTTGGGATGATTTGAAATTGATTTGCAGTGGAAACTTCTGTCTAATTTCATGTAGAGATAGTCTGATGAACACAGGGGGGGAAGTTCATACTGGATTGGGAATGTATATCCTGTATATAGAGTCATTGCTTATTAATTTAATAAGTAGAGAAAATTTTTTTTTTCCGTAATTTCTTTTTTTCTTATTTTCTTATTTCTGACTCAGGCAGAAATGTTGGGGGTAAATTTAAACTATAAGAAATCATCATTTTCCCTCTCTCTTTTATGCTCGCTTAACCCACCAATACAAAAAAAAGAAGAGAACACTCACTTCAATCATTTGAAATAGCAAAAAAGGGAGTCAATCTTATACATACACACATATTCAGGATGAACTTTGAAGCAGTAGACTACTTACACAACTTGAATCTTGACTTCACTCCTGCGAACAACAACAATAACAGTTCGGATGTATCGCCTCAAATAGATCAACATGAATTGGACTTGTTCACTCAAGCTGCCACCAATGATTTTTTCTCTTTGGATGTCTTTGGTAATGGCAACATTGTCCCAGTCAAACAAGAACCTCCTAGTGTATTTGATATCAACAACCATGTCTCCCCAACTTCCCCTTCTCAATTCAAGAAAGAAACTGCTGTTGATTCTGCAGTGGAAGACAAGAGAAAAAGAAATACTGCAGCCAGTGCTAGATTCAGAATCAAGAAGAAAATGAAGGAACAAGAAATGGAAAAGAGAGCAAAAGAATTAGAAGATAGAGTCACTATATTGGAAAAGAAATTGAAGTCTGCTGAATTGGAGAATCGTTGTCTTAAAAACATAATATTTCAACAAAATCAACAAAAGGGTGATGATTTACTCGAGAGTATAAAAAAGAAGAGTTTTGAATTCAGCTAACGAAACACAACTTACCATAACACAACTACACAACACAACTTAGACCAACCAAAAAAAATTAATACAAAATATGTAGGATAGTTAAAATCCAACTTTTAACGACCGTAATGACAACTTACCATTCAAAGATCCAACTCTTTGAATACTTAATAAATAAATTAAAGATATAACAAATACTTGATTTAACTGTAGAACTCATGTTACTTCCCCGTAACTGGATGTGTAAGGGATGTGTAAAAAGGGCTGTGTGATAACAATGCTTAGTTTATTGTAGTGTGATTAACATGTAGATCATGATTATAAAGCCCCTTGTATATAAGAGATGGATGTTAGTGTAAAGCAGACCAAAAGCTTGGACAACAAAAACAACACACAGTATTTTTCTCTCTCTCTTTCTCGCTCTATGCATACATTATAGAGCAACCAACAAAACAACTAACATACACACACAGACAACACAAATAAGGAAGTTCAGGAACAGAAAAACCGATCATCACTTTCTACAACCACCATCAGTCATCAATCAATCATTACGATATTACTCATACACCCTACTACAAGCATATATATACATACGATACTACACGACTGAACAACAACTCACCCCTTCAACATTTCATAAACACTCCTTTGACTCCATATTGAATTTATTTATTGTTTCTTTTACTCCACAAACACTCACACAATAAACATCCACAACACAATCAACCTATATATATACACACACAGCTAGAATAGTACATTTATTTTAAGTCATCCAGCATCTAAACATGTCTAATCTACCTCATGTGAAGATACCCACTGAAGGTAGTAACAATGGGGACTCCATTTTTCATGGGTCTATCTTTGAACACCCTCATTTACATCATACAATATCTGATAGGTCAATATCCCCTTGTCACGTATCTGGAGAGAATAAGGAACAAGATATACTGGATAAAAATAAGAGAAGTCTTTCTGTTTCACACGTGGATCACCTGGGCAACAATATTGAAGAACAAATTGATTTACGACTTGCATCGTCCAACAACCCAACGATTGTGATGGAACTAGATTTGGATGGTAATATTCGTTATTTAAGTAAGAACTGGGAATATATAATAGGGACAAATGTGAAGAAGATTGTTAACAGACATATATCAAAGATTATCATTGGGAACAATGTTGAAGATTTGCAAGTGTTTAATAGTGCTATGAATTCAATGATTAAAGATGACCTTAGTTATAAAGTTAAGTTTATCACTGCTACTAATCATACTCACCAAGATAAAAATGGAGAAGAAGTTTATAATGACTTGAATGAAATATTATTAAATCGTCCACATGATGAAGAGCAATCTGGGATATTAACTCCTCGAAATTCAATGGAAGATGTAACAAAGGCAACCGATGATGTAGCTATTGATGATTATTCAACTAGAGAGTCACTAGGGAATTTAGCAGGCGATGAAAAGAATGATTCAAGTGATACATCCAGCACCATATCATCAGAAATATCTAATGACGGAGAAATTATAGAACTAGAAGCCCAGGGTATTTTGATTCATGATGCTAAAACAAACTTGCCAACACATTCAATGTGGACAATACGACCATTCATGGAAATAGATTTGGACTTGACTTTGCCAAGTGCGTTGATTGATTTATTGGGATTTGGTGCTGAAATATTTGAAGGATATTTGGTAAGTCTTAAGAATTTAGGAATAATTGACGAAGATAGTGTACCACAGCCAAAGACTATATTGTGTCGAATATGTGAAACAAATATCCCTGCATGGTTCATTGAAAAACATTCAGATTTATGTATCCTTGAACATCGTGCCACCGAGAACTTACAAGAATACCATGATGCCATTAGTGAACAAAAAGAATTAATCATTAGAATTTCAGAAAGTTTGGCAATTGCTGGACAACTGCTGTTACCACCTTCACCACTGGGTTCTGGATCCTCAACACCTCCTCAACTTTTAACAAATCAAGCCCTTCTGATGTCTTCTTCTTCGTTAACATCTACTACTTCATCCAGTTCTTCTGACGATGGGTCCAGTGCGCTGTCTAATTTGATTTTGGAATATAAAGGAATACCGTTACCAAATACATCTGATTTCCCATCGCCGTCCTTGGCCAATAAAATATTAACCAAGAATTTCCAAGCCAAAAACAAGAATACATTAATCTTTTCGAAAAAATTCCCATTTGGAATCTTGCAACGAGTAATTGAATTATGTGATGAAGCATTATTGGTGAATCCTCCTTCCAACAATGAAGAAAACATATTGGCATTTTCACCTGGTTCAGAAAGGGCATTGAATGTAGTGATGAATTCCAATTTTTTAGAAACTTCAGATTTAGCTATCAAACAATTGATTGAAGATACACAAATTTTAATAAATGATAAAATGGAAACACTTTCAAGATTAGTATCAATATTGCAATTTCTGGAAAAAATTAAACAAGAGGTTGATACTTTGGTATTGCAAACTGTGAGAGAAACCGTTGAAAAAATTAAGATTCAAACAATTTTGAGTTCAAGAGAATGTACACCATTGGAACGTGAAGGTGGTTCTATTAAGACTGCAGCTGAGACGATATTATCTAATATAGCACCAGCAGCGGCAGCAGAAGCCGCAGAAGCAGCAGCAGCAACAGCAATTAAGGTTGCAACACCTCCACCTCCTCCACCACCGCTTCAACCACCGCCGCAAATACAACAACTACCCTCCACTTTACAAGCACCAAAGCCACGTAATAGCAAAAGCCCAGTTGGACAAAACTTGTTATCATGTGAAAGAGTAGTAACACCAAGGGACTTATTATTAAAGGATTCAAAATCATACAGCACATCATTGACTTCATTAACACTGAAACAATCAGGTTCAAGTCTGTCTACACCGGGACCACATACATTAGCAGCGCCAATACCGACTTCGCACCCATCAAGGGAATTACTTGATTCATTACAAAATTTGGATTTATCAAAACGATCTTCCGAGAGTAATTCTCAATATTCATCACCAAGACGTCATTTATCACCTGCTCCACAACCTTATGTTGAAAAAGCCAATCTCACAACTTTACAAAAGAATACAGCAGCAACACCTATATCTTCACCATTTATTGCATCTACGTTGGATGATACAACTACGTCTACCACTACCACCACAACAACAATAGGTGACAAAAAAATCACTCACTTGTCATTGAATACGAATATCCCGCAGCATTCCTCAGTTAGTTCGAGTCTGAAGAGTGCTTCAGGGATGAAACCTCCATTGTCTCCATTATTAGTTTCAACTCAACAACCTCAAAGTAAATTAAGTACTGGTGGTATTCGAGATTATCAAGTTATCAAACCAATTAGTAAAGGAGCATTTGGATCAGTTTTTTTAGCCAAACGTAAATTAACTGGAGATTATGTTGCAATTAAATGTTTGAAAAAAAGAGATATGATTGCTAAAAATCAAGTTTTGAATGTTAAATCTGAAAGAGCAGTTATGATGAGACAATCTGATTCACCTTATGTTGCACAATTATATAGTAGTTTTCAATCACGTGACTACTTATATTTGGTTATGGAATATTTGAATGGTGGAGATTGTGCTACTTTACTTAAGACATTGGGAGTTATTGGAGTGGATTGGACTCCTAAATATATTGCAGAGATTATCGTTGGAGTTGATGATTTACATACAAGAGGAATTATTCATCGAGATTTGAAACCAGATAATATTTTGATTGATAAAAATGGACATTTGAAATTGACTGATTTTGGATTATCTAGATTAGGTGTTGTTGGGAGACAACAAAATACACTGCATCGGAAAAGCAGTACTAATGAACAAGGGATTGAATTGTTTCGTAGTATGTTGGATGATTCTCATCATAAACGAACTTTTTCGGTGACTCCATTCACATTATCACCAAGTTTAGAACATTCAAAATTATCAACATCTATGACTCAACCAATGGCTGTGGCACCTTCATTATCTTCATCGTCGTCATTACAAGATCATCCTACAGTATCAAGTACATCTCCTACATTGGCATATTTGGAAAGTTTTTCTAATGGTCCGGGTCCCATTGGTCTTGGTCCTCCACCATTACCATCACAACTACATGCACAACAACCACCACCACCACCAAAACCATTTGTGAAGCCTACAGGTAGAACGGGATCTAATGGATTTGATTCACCACTTTTGAAACCAATCATTCCACGTACTGAATCTGAATCTTCATTTGCAATTTTGGATGATGAACCTAGTCCTGCCCCAGTTACCAATTACGCATTATATAATCCTGATCAAGTTGAAGGAGAAGAGTTTGAAGAAGAAGGTCACGAAGGAAGGCCCAATGTCAAGAAATTCGTGGGGACACCTGATTATCTCGCACCTGAAACAATCAAGGGGACAGGAGAAAGTGAATCATCGGATTGGTTTTCAGTAGGTGTGATTATGTTTGAATTTTTATATGGTTATCCTCCATTCCATGCTGATACTCCAGAGAAAGTTTTCCATAATATATTACAAGGTGTAATTGATTGGCCTGATTTACCACCTGAAGAAGATTTGAAATTTTGTCCACCAGAAGCAAAAGATTTGATTAAGAAATTATTAGTTTTAGATCCAAAACAAAGATTAGGATCAAATGGAGCAGATGAAATTAAAAATCATCCTTATTTTGAACATATTTATTGGGATACCTTGTTTGAAGAACCTGGTCCATTTGTTCCAAGTTTAGATGATCCTGAACTGACTGATTATTTTGATCCAAGAGGTGCAATAATGGCACAATTCCCGAAGGAAGAAGATGATGCTCAAAATGTTGTACATCACCATCATCATCATCATCATATACGTCAAAATCTGCTGAGACTGCTGCTGCGACTGCTGCTGTTGGTACATCTGGAATGTGATGATGAAAAGGAAGTGCTGCAAATGATACCTAGACATGGACAAAACAATAGGAATGATAGTTTAGGAAGCAACGATTCTGGTTCATTACTGTTGCCTGGTTCATCAAGTTTAATGAGTAAAAGAGAAAGAAGAGCAAGTAAATTAGCTGATCCTAGTGAATTTGGATCTTTCCATTTTAGAAATTTGGCAGTTTTGGAAAAACAAAATAAAGATGTTATAAATCGATTGAAATCTGAACATTTAGAACACCGTGGTAGTTTTTCAGCTTCTTCTTCTTCAGAATCAACTCCAACTGTTAGACTGAGAGGTTTTTCATTTGGGAATAGTGGTAGTGGTGGATCTCCTTTTAAACGTCCCATTTCACCACCTTCATTCAATACAAATCATTCAAGTGAGTTGGCTCTGCCGGTGATTACTACAGCAACTGGATCTGGTTCAACAAGTACTACCACTTCAAACAATATGAATATGAATATTGGTGGTAATAGCACTGGTGCAGGAAGTGTGAAATCAGCATCACCACATCGATTATTTGAAAGTCCAATGGTTTCAAAACATGAAAGAATCCCATCTGCAACAAGTGCATATTCAAGTGGTGATGAGATATTGATGAGTCCTCTGTTAACACATATAGATGATCAACAACTGGGACAACAACATCGTAATCATTGTCGTGGATCAACTGGATCTTCCGTTTCTGGGATTGGTGGTGGTGCACCTTATTTACAAACTGTGACTAAACAACCAAGTTTCCAATATTTTCCAACTCATATACGAGATTTTTCATCACCTAATTCATCTGATTCTGAAGAAACTAAATCGAATGCATTATTACGAGTTCAAAGAAGACGAGAAAGTTCACGAATGTCAAATGAATTGTTGAGTAGTAGTAATAATAGTAGTGTTATAGCTACTGATTTGGATGTATTATATTGTGAACCGATTTCAGTGATTCGTCATACTGTGGTTAAATTATTAGAAAGATCAGGATGTATTGTTGTTTCCGTTACTGATGGTGAAGAATTAATTAAACGGGCTGCATCACAAGTTAAATTTGATTTAATATTCACTGGTTTGAAATTATCTAAAGTTGATGCTGTTGATGCAGTGAAATTGATTAAATATACAAGTGGGAAAAATAGAGGTACACCAATTGTTGGAGTTACTGAAAATAGAGAAGATGTTGGTGATAATGTTGGGGTTTTTGATTATATTGTTGAACCTAATTTGGATTCAATTGGTAGAGTTTGTAAGTTGCATAGTTAAGAAAGTAAAATAATGTACATATATATGTGTATATATATTATTATTATTGATATATCTTTTAAAATTGTAGAAATTATGGAAAAAAGGTTGCGAATTGAACTGTAATTAACTTTTTTGAAAGTTTAATATCGTAAATTGTTAATTATACGTACGAGTAAATCTTATTTTTGCTTCGGAAGTCTGATGTCATAGTTCCATTTGTTTATTGCTAATTATTGTACCCCAACAAAAAAAAACAAAATAATAATTAAGGATCATAATAATAAATTGGATCAAATCTTTCGTTCGTGGCTCACCACACCACACCACACACATGGCGTCTGGAATCGACGCATAAAAATTATCCCACACACCAATCACTTGTTTTTCTTGCCACCCCATTTACCCTTTTCTTCCAAACACCATATACAAACACTACTTAACCAACAATGGTATCTGCAGAATTCGAAGAAAAAGTACGTATTGTTCAATTGACCCACATTCAAACAAAACAAAACAAAACAAAACAAAACAAAACAAATCAACTAACTAACAATGATATTGGGGTAGGCCTCTCAAGTTTCCAATTTGTCCAAGAGACCAAGTGATGATGAATTATTGAAGTTATATGGATTATACAAACAAGCTACTGTTGGTGATAACAATACTGATAAACCAGGTACTTTTGATTTCAAAGGGAAATATAAATGGCAAGCTTGGAAAGATTTAGAAGGAAAATCTCAAGATGAAGCTGAAAAGGAATATATTGCCTTGGCTACTGAATTGATTGGTAAATACAACTAGATATAATAAAAAAAGAAGGAAGTATATGATATATAGTTATAAATGTATACAATGTTCAATCTTGTTTCAATTTTATTGATTTTACTTGTTTGAAAGAATCTACCAATAATATGATTGGTAAGATCAAATAAGGAGAATAAATAAGCATCAAATTAATCAATTGTAATGTCAGTAATCCATGATTCTCATATTCTACAATTAACCAAATCAAACAAACAAAAGTAGTAAACCCAGCATTAAACCCATAAATAATACACCATAAATAATAATTTAAATCCAAAACACTAGTGATTAATTTATATACAAAATAAAAAAATAAAGGTAATTGGAAAACCAATTCAACTAATCCAAAAGCTTTAAACCATGTCTCAGATGCAATTAATAAAATATCATGATTTGTCGAAATATGGAAATCTAATATTTGTTGTGTTAGTGATAATTGATATTGTGAAGGAATGATAATTGAAGAATCTATTAATATCGTAATAGGGATATGAATTATGAAATAGATTAAAAATACCTTATCTATTACTCTCATATTTGTATGTACAATGTTAAGAATTACTCCGGGAGGGGGGGAAGAAAGTATGACCTAAAGATATTGTTTTCTCCGAATTGTGGAGTAATACTTTTTAGATTGCTAATGACAACAACAAAACAACAACAACAATTTTTTTTTTTTTGGGATCGGTAATAGTTTGACATTTTCACGTTGTTGCCTTGTAATTTTGTTTGTTTCTGAAATTGACAGGGCCCCTGCGCTACCAATGGAAAACAGACTAAATGGCACCACAGGTATGTCCGATAGACAAGGTTATGAACATGCTCAAAGATAAGGTGGTCATTTGATTTATTTCCGACTTTATATCTCCAAATATGTTTAGATCTAGACTATCGCATGTCAGAGAAATAATTATCATTGTATGTTTTACAAACCTTATCTCCTTTACTTCTATTTCGCCGGGCACCACGTACATTTGTCTTATAGTTGATCTTACAGCTTGAAATAACAGTACTACATAACTGTATATTTTAAACTTGTTTACAAGCAATATAGTAACCTTCCATTAATATAACATCTTTCATATATTAATTGTTCTGTATTGATATTGTAATACACTAATAAATAGGAAATCACGTCTTGTAATGATCATAAGTTTCTAAAGCACCAGATCTAACATGTACAACATAATAATTCCATGTCATAGATCTCCGTCTTTTCTGACATTTTGCCTCTTTTACCTTGCCCCAGCACTTGTCACAATAATGGGTAAACTTAGTTTGCATTTTCCAGGTACTATACTGGTGATCTTTTTCAGAAAACGGGGTTTTGAAGTCACTATTGGCAAAGTCACAAAAGATTTCAACCTCGTATTTAAATATACCAAAAACGGTAAAATGAAATTTGTCAACTTTCCAAAAAATAGCTATAACTTCATCATTCAAATACTTTGACACAACTATACATTCCAACATCTCCAACTTCTTCCCGATCTTCGATTGAAGAATATCGTATATTTCCGAAGTATGCTTCGGTCCACCATACAACATAACTTCCAGATCCCTCATTTTTATTTTAACCTCTTTATCTCCTTCATAATTGAAAAACTTGAACCATTTCCAAGCATCGATTTTTTCCCTAATAAACGGTATCGTGTGAGCCGCATTTTCAAGATATTTCTGCCAATCGACAAAGCTTTTCACAAATTCAACATCCAAAATGAGTTGCTTTTTCAATGGTGGCCAACCTATTAAATGGGGTCCGTCAGAGTTCAGCTCAGGTATTGATTTAACAATAGACTCCAGATCATTTGCATCGGACTCCTGGGTATCAGCTTTTGATTTCTTTGTTCCTTTGTTGAAAAGCGAATTTAATATAGCCATTAGTGGTAATAGTGAAAAGAAAGAGAACTAGGGGGTGTGGTTCATTTTGAGTATTTCTATCTTTTATAGTATCAATAGTGAGAATGAATAGGAATGATTATTTTTTGCAGTTGCCTAATTCTCTGGGATGGTTGCCAAAAAAATATAGATACGAAAAAACTGGGGGAAGAACGGAAAAGAATATTGACATAATTTAGAGATCATGCTAACTCGGGGATTCCATCCCCGGGGCCCTATCTTTCAAAAGGGCATTTGACTCATAACCACGGGAATACTAGTTACATTCGTGACAGGGTTAAACGGTCTAGATGTTTTTAGAATAGGAGAGGGCCAAGGAAGAAAAAAATAAGAAAAAACCCCGTGGTCATCAATGTCATTAAGATGTTGTTGTTTTGGAATATGATTAAGCAGGGTTACTTGCATTAGGAATCCATCATTTATATTGAGACTGGTATTGTAGAGAGCAAGAGAAAAGAATTCCAATCTGGATCAAACGGAAGTTGAAACGACTTTCCTTTTTGTTATTAGATTGCTTCCACGGAATTTTGACGAACCCAAGCTAGTTGGTTTTTTGCCAACTGGTTAGGTTCGTTATCTGTCTATCTTATTCCATGTAATTAATTCCGTATCACAAGAAGAAGTAGACTCATTAGTAGGCATGTCACAAAAAACAAAATGGATCGGATATGATTAATAATACGGCTATATTGTTGATGATCTAGATTGTCCGAACTTCTACGGAAGCGAAAAGAATGAGAAATGGAACTAAAAAAAATTATTTCCGTATTTCTATTGTTTAACTCCATCTTTCTACTACTAGTGGCTGATGACAAATTTTTTTTTTTTTCTTTTTGTTTTTTGTGCCATAACCGGCCGGAAGACAGTACATCACACCGCAAATTTACTGGAAGTGTGATATATCCGAGAGAAATTGTTGAGTTATTTCCGAATTGTGCGGAAACAATCTTTTTTTTTTACCTTTTCCCAATTAGTAATTAACTCCTACACTTTTACAACCACGTACACAAATTTTTCAATATATAAGAAGTCACATATTCCCCTTTATTTTTCATTTTTAAATTTATAATTATACTTTCTTCAATCAAACCTTCAACTCAAAGATATATACTACCAACAATGATTACTGCTTCTAAAAGTAACGAAATTCCAACTTATCCTTGGAAACAACAATACGACCCTTTGTTGCAACAACATTATTTTATCAATATGGAAACAAACACTATATCATTTGATTCTCCATGTGAAGTGATAAATCATAAAAAGTCCAACAGATCATTATTCCTGTCATTCAGTAGATCACCACCAACATCAACAAGTCCTTGCATATTTTCTTCCAATAATAATAAAACAAACAATGGTCAATCCATATATCGTCGCTTAAGTACCAAATTGTCTTTAAAAAAGACTAAATCTAATGATTCTGCAAATACTTTGGATTCTATTGATTCCGGAATCATTGTTCCTGCCAATACCAGAAGAAGAAGTGCTGATTCCGATGTATCTACAGCATCTTCAAGTGTTAGTGAATTAGATGGTAAAACTTTGATTAATGTTGCTCAAGTTGACGACGAATACTTATTAAACAATAATACCCTGACTAATTTTAGAAATTTTGCTGGTACCAATCAATTAGTACAATACAATAGTGCTGAAGAAGACGAGGAAGATGATGAATCAATGGGTGATTGTGAAGATGATGATGATATACAAGTTTTCAATTCAAGTCATATTTATAATCCTTCTTATAATGCTGCATTTTTTGATTATGAAGATGATGAATGTAAATCAAATGAATATTTTGATAAAGAAAGAGAAAATGAAAGAAGAGAATTACGATTGCAAATGTTGAAAGAATTGTATTAAATTTGGGTGAAAAAGGTTTGGGTTATACATTGTACATATTGTTATATTATTTATTGAATTTACGAGTTTACGAATTTATTATAAACGCTTTTTCTGTAGAAATTTAATTGTAGGAACTGCAAATGGGATGTAGATTGGTATGCATGATACTGCCGAAACAATATTTTTAAGTGCGAGGCTGAGTTTCAACAAACGGTCGAAACGCACGGAGATTATCTTGATTATGTATACGGCCGACAACTAGTTTCTGCGGCCATTTCGAAATCGTGAATATTAGATTGATGAAAGAGGCGTTGTTATTTTATAACAATGTGTATTTTGTAGGCGCAAATATTTAACTTTGTGATTTAGTAGAATGCAAATATCGTTCAGTGAAATGAGTTTGAATTATTACTCATAGTACTTCGCCATCTTTTTTCAGTCAATCAGTTTCTCATGAAATCTTTCCTAGTCGTTGAAATATAATTATGTATCATAATTTCATTGCATATTTGAAATGGGTTGGGTAATTTGTTACCTTGTGCAAGGTGCTGCAAAATATTTTATTGGACATACAAGTTGATGCAAACTAAGGTTGAGAGAGTGTATATCACATCCAACTTTGTTGTTTCCTATTTGTGAATAATAGGTTCCTAACTTTTTTTCATATAGCATGGTAATATATCCCCTGTAATGTGAATAATCAATTCAGACTGAATTTTTGAAATTTAACTATCAAATACTAAGTTTACCACCACCTGAAATATGGAGTCCACTAATGAATTACTTGGAGTTTTAAGATCCATTGACAATAGGCTCAAAAGTTTGGAGTCTATAGATGTTAAACTCGAGAATTTGAACGATGACATCAACGACCTCAAACTGCTAACCAACAAGCAAAAGAGAACCAATGATCTTACCAAAGGAATTTTTATACTCCCGGATGAATTATTGGGTAAACTGTTGAATCGTCTTAACCAAGTAGACATTATAAATTTTGGTTTGACACATAGATCTTTTCAAAAAATAAGTAATATAATGTTAATGAAAAGAATCTATGTGTACGACGATGATTATAAATTCAATATCCCCAAAAATTGGTATCCTAGAGTATATACTACGGGTACATTAACAAACATCACAAAATTTATTAAGATGATGAAACATACGCGATGTTCAAAATTTATCCAGAAAATATGTTTTGATGATGATAGTCTTGTTTCACTTACATACTTGGATGGAATTGTTAGTGATATTCCTAAATGTGTTATTACGTTTGATTCGATGAGTAATAGATCTACTGGGATGTGGTTAGTTGATCATCAGCTAGCAAGGTTGGGGACAGATTCTTGGACAATAATATACGAAGATTATCGAAATTTCAATGTTTACTGGACAGGAGATGGTGGTTCTCGAGTCTTTCGAAATTGGCTTCAAACAAGTACAAACCTTGGATCCATATCACTAACATATTACCCAGAACTTAAATTTTCTGTCAATACGAGGATAACAAAGCTAACCCTACGGGTGAAGGATTATACGGATTGGGCAGATATATTTCAAAATGTCAAATTAAGTGTTATGAAAAAGTTATTTCTTTACGGCCACGCAACCAATTTTTCAGCTTTACCAGACTCGATGGCTTGCAAATTTGAATCCCTAGTCAAGCTTTACATCGGGCTTCCAATAAAATATTGGATAAGCTTTATTCAAAATTTGAGACCAAATTCTTTAGAGGAATTTGGAACAAGTTATCTTGAAAATGGTTATGAGTATTATCCACGAAATTATATTGGTGATATTTTACTGAAGCAGAAGGAATCTTTGGTGTCCGTTAGTCTTTCTGGTACTGACTATAAACGCCCAGTGGCAAAGAGCTCGTATCAAAAAACCGATTCGGATTTAATTGGACATTTGTTTGATGCAGACAAATTTCCAAATGTGACTTTATTTTTGCTTAAAAATAGACCTTTCTTTATAGATAGGTCAAGATTGTCAGCTAAATATGTCCCCCCAGAGTTTCATGGAGAATAAATTATTTGTAGAAATATTATAGGGTTTCAAATTTTATGGTAGCATTATATAAGCATATGACTTTTTGATTTCATTCAAAGTATCGATGGTGTTGTACTTTCTGCTCACTGTAACCTGACTTCCTAGCTTAAACCGACGCCAATTCTTGTTCTTTTGTTGGTCAGCATTAGTTTGAGCAAAAAATAATGACTGGCCCCTTTTTGCAACCATAGATTAATATAATCTACTTTAACTCGACCCCTGGTAAGTTCGTGCAATCGTAATCTTCCTCAAACTTATATGACAAACTGAAATTACTTACCAAAGTTATTGAATTGGATATGTTTGTTTTGTTGCTGTATTTCTTTTTGTCACGTTCACGAGAAATAAGTTAATTTACCCCTAGAATACCAACCATTCTTCTATATATAGTCGTATTCCCCCTTTTATTATTTATTCTCATTCTATTTAATTGTACATACGATATATCGCCTGCACTTGTTGTAACATCATTTCTGTTTCTTATATCTCGCTTGTTGTTGCCAACATGGAGCTTATCAGAATAACAAGGTTTATCTTGTTCATTAATTTCAAAGCTTAATTGCATGTAATACGTGCACTGGTACATATGTTATACATCACAACTACACAAGTACAAATGTTATACATCATAACTGCACAAGTGCAAATGTTATACATCACAACCACCCCCTATCCTCAAGATTGTTGTACTTAAACGTGCTTTCTAGACCAAGCGAATTTCCTTATAAATTTCTCATCCTTTCAACAGAATATTACAACCCGATATTTTTTTATATAATTACCAATATATCTAGATCTCTCCACAACACTACACTTCCAGTTTCAAATTGACCTTTGATAACATATAAATAATATTCATCTCCGGCACCATTTAAGTGATTTTATTATTTCTGAGAAAGATGGAAAACGAAAATGAATTGCTTCAAGTTTTGAACTCAATTGACAATACCCTCAAGGATTTACAAAGGACAGATAAAGACATTAAAGATTTAAAAAAAGATGTTGAAGAGATGAAACTGGTTATATCTCCAAAGAATGATTTCAATAAAGGTATTTTCAAACTACCAGACGAATTACTAGGTAAAATATTGGAGTATGCCAACCGGACAGATATAGTTAACAATCGCAGTGCCAATCAAAGACCTAATGAATGGAAATCAGACGATGCTCCTAAGTTCATTGAGACTCCCAAGGATAGATCAAACTCAAGTTTAATTGCCAAAGTAATTTCGCTTATCTTTAGTGTTTGCTTAACAGTTATTATTACGATTTTAGTTTTGGTAGCCATTGGACTTATTGCTGAAGCTTCTAATGGTTTCAGAGAAATTCCTATTGTTCCCCTTATAGTTCTATTTATTTTTCTATTTACTTTTGTTCTAGTTCATCAATTCATTCCAAGGGATTGGTTGTTTTTTTAGATGTCTTAATAGGAACGTTTATAAAATATATGAGAGTTCAATTACTGCCGAGTAACTTATTGAATAAGTTTAATTGGCTCTTAATTTCTTTAAGAGAGCAATAGTACACCTAAATTACATGCGTCCTCCAGGTAAAGTTATATTCTAATTTGAGAGACAAATGCTTGCTTAATATTGTATTGCCGACTCTCCCACAAGTTTATTTCTTCGTAATATGTTAGAACTCATTTTTCTATATCTCATCCCTCATTTTCAACCTTTACAACTTTCTGAAATGTGGAGCCGATACATGCATAAATGTGGGCTTCGGAAAGGAGAATTTCATTGAAACTAAGATTACATACTAAGAGCCATATTTTAGGCCCTCGTTATCAATTCAATTATGATATTTATTCTATGTATCCAGTGCTTACCACCATCTTGTTTGGCTACAAACCAAGTAAAAAAAAAATCTTACGAAAACATAGTGATGGAGTTTAACTACTTAGTTTGCTACTCAACAACCAATGACTAATTGTATGTCTCTGGTTTAATTTATCTGAACTTAATAAATAATACCCCCTAAATCTACGTGCCTGCATGATTAAGGTCACTCGATGCTCTTATATGCTACACGTGCTTCGTTACATTATACTACAAAACCTGCTTCGTCGCAATTAAATTAGAGGAAGTGGAAGTCTTTCTTTAGTTGAAAATTAGCTATCAAATCTTTTGATCTTCATTTTATACTAGAAAACTCAATTTATATGTATCTTAAAGTTTATGTAGAAGTTGCCTTCCTCGCCGTATTATTGTTGAACATCATGCACTACACACAATTAATGGTTCTACCTTCCTTCGAATAACCACATTACTGCACTGACTAGTGCCTGGCGCATAGTAATGTTATTGTTGGCAGTTCCATTTATCTTATTACATCCTTAACTCCTTGCTATTATTGGGTTACTTGTGTGTGTACATCTACGCCCTTGTTCACTAGTCACTGGGCCCCCTTGAAATGACTATAAACTTTCGTATATAATTTTTAATTTTCAATATACTATATATAAATACCTGCAACTTGCACTGTGTTTTTATTAAATTTCAAAATTTTCCATAATAATGCTGACTGACAACGAGTTACTAAAAGTATTGAAATCCATAGACAGTAGACTTGGAAATTTGAACGAAGACATCAAGGACCTTAAACTGATCACGAGCCAACAAAAGCCAATTAATGATCTTACTAGAGGAATTTTCACACTCCCCGATGAATTATTAGGTAAGGTCTTAGATCGAGTCAACCAGATGGACATAATAAACTTTGGATTGACACATAGATCGTTTCAAAAAATAAGTAACATCAAGTTAATGGAAAAGATCTACGTATATGATGATGATAACAGATTCAATATCCCAAAAAACTGGTACCCTAAAATATACACTGCAGGTACAATAACTAATGTTGCAAAATTTATTAAGATGATGAAACGTACACCATATTCAAACTTTATCAAAAAAATATATTTTGATAATGACAGTCTTTTCTCAATTGCTTACTTGGATGGTATTATTCGTGATATTCCGGATTGTATTATTGCTGTTGAGTCAATAAGTAGAATGTCTACTGCAATGTGGTTAGTTGATCATAAGCGAGCTGAGATTGGGACGGATTCTTTTACAGTGATTATCAAGAAAGAAGACAATGGAAGAAGTTACTGGACAGAAAACAATCGTGAATCCGAAGACTTTAGAAAATCACTTCAATCATCTTCCAATTTTGGTTATGTAAGATGTAATTATCGCCCCGACTTGTACTTACCCAAAAAGTTAAACTTACCGGAACTAGTTCTTCGGACTGAAGATTATACCAGTTGGACAAGAATGTTGGAGAAAATCAACCTACAGGGAATCAAAAAATTATACATGTATGGAGCTTACGAGAATTATGCGGGAATTCCTGAGTCAATGGCTCATGAGTTTGAATCACTTGAAGAGCTTTTCATTGGAATGCCTGTAAGATATTGGCGAAACTTTATTCAAAATTTGAGACCAAATTCTTTAAAGGTCTTTGGCACAAATGATCATGAACTGGCCTATCGTGATTATCAGTATACTTCGTCGAATTATATGGGTAAACTCTTGCTGGGACAAAATAATTCATTACAATCCGTTAGTATGTCCAACAGTCACCGTAAACGTTTAGTGTCGAAAAGTTCATATCAAACGGGAGATACCGAATCAATTCATGATATTTTCAAGGCCGATCAATTTCCAAATTTGAATTTATTTTTGCTTAGGAATAGACCCTATTTAATTGATCGCTCGAGACTGTCAGCTAGGTATGTAGCTGTTGAGTTTCATGGAAAATAAACGAATTATCGATATCGATAGTTACCTTATATATACCGATTTTGCAGAGTTTTTATATATGCCTATTAATAAAGCAAGCAACAGCTCATGTACAGATTCTTAAGTTTGTGTTCGCTATTGACGTGCCAGCGCTATGCGAAACAGTGATTCTGAATGTCACAGGAAATCTCTATGTGTAACCACTTACTATAATTTGTATGTCTCGGTAGATCTAATGTAAGACAATACAACTATAATTCAAAGAATTCAAGGTATATTAAAAACAAATAATCTAATAAATCTGATAAATGAAATATAAATACTATAGTCGCAGTAACTTTCTATCTCCCAATAGTAGTAACTACTGCCTGTCACCAGGTTTATCCTCCCTCTCTAAAAGCAATGATGTTGAAAGAAAATTTTCTACGAAGATTATTCGCTGGCACCACCTTCGACCGACACAATCTGCTTCACAGTGAGTGCTCACCGAAAACTGGGTGCACCAAATATTTCTCACTAGCGAACAAACCATAAATTATAGCCTTTCATTACTCTTTTCTCCATACCATTTAACTCTATAAATTCTCATCAAATCATCGTTTGTCGTGTGTATGTTATCCAATCAATCATATTTAATAGTGATCTTACCATTACGCGATAAATATACTTGGATACTCAGTCAACAGGGCGCTGGAAAAAGTTAATTAGCCCCACTGTTCACCATATTAAAATTATCTACAGTAACTTTGCGGATTTCAATAACCATAGCAAAAATGCAGTCTGAGGATGAGTTAATAAAGGTTTTAAGATCTATAGACAACAGCCTCAAAAGTTTGGCTTTTCTCAACGAGGGTATCCAAGAATTGAGCAAAGATATTAAAGACATTAAACTTGTTCTTTCAAAACCACAACCTTCCAATGACTTTACCAGAGGTATCTTTACCCTCCCAGATGAAATATTGGGTAAAGTGTTGGATAATGTTAATCAGATGGATATTATTCATTTTAGTTTGACACACCGGTCATTTCGGGAAATATGCAATATCAAATTAATGGAAAACATATATGTGTTAGCTGATAGTTACAAATACAATATTCCGAAGAACTGGTACCCTAGAGCATACACCGCAGGCACAATAACTCAAGCTAATGATTGTTTTAAAATGTTGGACGTCACTCCATACACAAAATTTATCAAGAAGATACATTTTAATGACGTGAACTTTGTTTCGCTTGACCGCTGCGACCGCATCTTCCATTATAGTCCAAATTGTAAAATGACGTTTGAACTGAAAAATGAAGATGCCTTGACTGCGACATTTGTTCATTATTACCTAGGTACCAAGTCAATGGGTAACCGGAGTGTACTTTTTAAAAAAGAAATAAATATGACCGAGTACTGGAGAATAACAAGTTCCAGCCCTGACGAACTACTATCAGAATTTCAGTTTTTCACAAGGTTTTCCAAAGTCAACAGGTTAGCATTGGTGGATCCACATGACGTTACCTTGCCCAATAAATTGAATTTATCAGAGCTAGATGTTGAATTTCGTAACCAGCAGCCCAGTAAGAGTTTCTACCAAAATTTTAATTTCAAGGGTATTAAAAAGTTACGTGTATCTGGTCGAAGTAATATGAATTATGCAATCCCAGAAGATATGGCTAGCGAATTTGAAATGCTAGAAGAGCTTTTTATTGGACTGCCTATAGAGAATTGGACAAGGTTCATACTGAAGTTGAAACGGAATTCGTTAAAGGTATTTGGAACCAACGAGCATGTCATTAAAAACAATGGTGAACGTCAAGCTACCAATTATATTGGGAGCATTTTAACTAATCAGTATCATATTTTAAATACAATCATTGTTTCCGGGAAGCGTAATCAATGGTTAGTTTACAAAGAATGTGGTGCAGTTCCTAGCCTAACAGATAGTAGTATTTATTTTGACCCTAAAAGGTTGCCAAACGTATCAATCTTTGTATTAAAGAATAGTGCCTATTCAATACACCACACGAGAACATCATTTCAATTTCGTCCTATTGAATTTCATGCAAGTTAACTGAAAAATTGTATTTATCTATATATGTCAACAGAGTAACCAAAAATCAGTATTAGATCATTATATTGTAGTCAGTTGTAGTCCCCCTGACTATGTCCTATCCCACGCGCAAACTCTCATTATTTGTCTCGTCGGCTGGCAAAAGAAAAAACAAATCCTTGACAAAAAAAAAATTTAATTCTTGTCATCACCACAAACTTTTAATCTTATAAACAACCACCCAGTAAAGACCATTCTTGTCTTCTTTTAATTAAAATTATAAACATCTATCGATTTTTTTTTCTTTCCAACATGGCGTCCAATCAAGCACCGACAAATAGCGTATTGTCTACTTTGCAAGAAGGCAGAAAACTAGCTCTAACTGAACCTCAAAGTTATCCAGATATATTGCGTTTCATGTTTTCAATAATTACCAAAGATCCTCAAACACAACAACATACATCTGAAGCCCAACAATTAATAGTCAATTTTATATATGAAACGTTTATCAACAATAAAATATTACAACCAAGTACTCAAGTGGAGTTGGCGATAGATTCACTAGATGCATTAACGATTTTGACAAATGTTCGTGATATCCCTACTTTACGTAAAATCATCGATATTTCTTGTGTCGTGTACCGATTAGTTTTCCAATATGTTTCAGCAAATGACGGTAGTAATCAAATTTGGAGTAAGTTAACCGAATTGAAAAATTCATTGGTTAATAAATTTCAGAGCAACTTCCCGTTAGAGCCAAGTGATAATGCTGAACATGATTTATTAAGAAATCTAGCTACAAAGTTGGATTTATTGAAATTTATGATGACTATTATTGATATCTCTTCCAAAACTCATAATATTGGTGAAGGGTTGCACGATAATAGTTCTTCCGGGTTTTGTTTGAATAAAGTGCCACCAAATCATAGTTTGATTAAATATCAACAAATGGAATATGAATCCGAAGCTATATTTAAATCAATGGTTTTACGAGTGTTTACTCACGATATCATTATAACTCCATTAGTAACTGCGACTTTGAATCATTGTATCATTATTATGAAGAGAAAACCGCAGTTTGTACCATTGTTGTTGAAAACAATTGAAAAGTATGATACAAACAATAAACTTCAATCGAATTATCAATCTTTGGAACAATTTAAATTGGCTAAAAAATTTGTGGATAGAAACTTGCGTAATTTCATTTCCCATTGTCAAAAATTTAAATTGATACCTACGGAATTCATTTCACCTTTAGGAAGAATGGCAAATGCATTGACTGAGAGGGGAGTATCTATTAGAAAGAAGAATATATTTGCAATTTCAGAACCCAATATCAGAAAGAGGAAATTTGAAGGGTTTTATAATTCATCTAAACGACTCAAACAAATGACATACAATCATTTGTACACTTTAAACGATATCAAGGACGATTTAAATAGCTTTGATTTAAGTGTCTTGCCTCAAAATTATGTCTCTAATATGGTTGTTAATGCTTTACAGCGTGCACTGGCGCCTAAGTTGGTCAAGGCATTAGAGATTATGTCAGAGAGATACACCGACGCCTTACAAAGTGCAGCAACAATGCCCAGACAAATTGCACAACCAGTTGTGAAAAGGGAACCCGTCATTCCAAAGAAAGAAGTACCTGAGGTGGATGATGAAGAATATGATGATGACCAACTTCAGGATGATATTGACGGAGATTTCTATAACCCATCGAAAGTATTTAGTTTACCCCCACCCAAAGAGTTGTCTTTCCAAGAGAAGAAGCAGCATATCAGCATTATTATTAACAACTTTTTGAATTTGGCAAAAAAGGGTGTACCTGAAACAGTAACTGAAGAAGATGACGAAGAAAGTAATGATTTTAAGGGAGACATCAACAAAGCTTTGACGAATGTAGCCATCAAAGGTTGGAAGAAAGGTAACTGGTTGTTATTGCTATCAAGATTAGCTACAAGAGGGATGAGAACTAGATATATCGAGGACGATGAAACCGCGTCGCCAGATGAAAAGAATAATCAACAATTGAGTGACATGATAAGATCAGCCATTCTTGGAGTTTTTCTGGAAAATGTGCATGGTAGAATTGATACTGTTATAGAATGGCTAAACGAGGAATGGTACAGTGAAAAAGTTTTTCAACAAAACAAGTACTTAAATGAAGGGAAAGACCCAGAGAAAGAGGTTATTAAAACTCCAATATACGACAAATGGAGTAAAAAGGTGGTAGATGCTACCGTATCCTATATTGAACCAAACGATAAGAAGATTTTCCTTAGATTATTGAGTGATTTACCTGAATTGAATGAGGAATTGATAGGAAGTATTAAATCTTTATGCATAGATCCTGGTAGATCGGCGATTGGGTTTTTAGCCTTGCAATTTTTGATAATGTATAGACCTCCGGTGAAAGATATGTGTCTCAAAGTTTTACAAGAATTGAGTGAGAGTGATCAAGAAGATATTAGTTCTGAAGCTAAAAAGAGATTAGAAAAATATAAATAAACTATTTAGCTGTATATATCAACATGTTGTACTATATATAATCCTAACAATATTGTATGGAATAAAAAATTGTAGAGCGAGCACAACAAACAAAACTCTGAGGGTTTAGGGGAAAAAAAGAACTCGTGCTAATAAAAAAGACAATAATAAATTTTTAGTTGATTCCCCTTTCGAATTAGTTTTCTGATATTATTCAATTTATTCAGATCCCACATCAATCAATTAAAACAACAATTGAAAAACCATCATGAATAGCAGTATTGAAGATGACCCATGGTCAAGTGGGTGGAATGATAACACCAACACAACAAATGATCCAGTAACAGCACCGTACCAACCTTCGTATTTAACTTCGTCTCAATTGTTCACATCTACAACCGGGAACCAGTCATCACACCGTGCAACAGCAAATGAGACTGGTCCATTGACCAATGTACCTTCTTCTTACGAGACTATTTATTCTCATACCATGAACAAGATCAACAATTTGAATGATTTTGAAATCAACATTATTGACAAGTTGGTATCGATGGATTATTTAACCAATTATCAGAAACAAAAAATTATAGATACAATATATGAAAATAATTTATTGCCAATTAATCAATCTTCTAATTTTTATCAAATTTTAGGTTTATTGGCATTAGAAATTGATGTCCCGGGAACAGGAGATTATGTGACATTACAATTTAGATTGAATAATTTACCCAATATCCCGGAGAAATTTATAGATCTGATTACTCAAGATGAAGTCGACGATGATCCACTACTTGGAAATAGAAGCAGCGAGGGTAAATGGCCTGATGAAGCAAATGTGAGTGATCCATTGTTGGTTGACCATTCGCATATACAAGAAGACTCGAGTGATGATAAGACCAGTAGCAACCATCTTCAACAACTGGGTGATGATGATCAACAGGCTGGTGTTGTTGCACCAAATGTTGACTCTGGGTATATTGAAGAATACATAAATGATATCAAAGATAAGTTTAAACCATTGTTTCAAGGTGTTGATTTGATTAAAATAAAGGAGGTTCCGGAGAAAGAAGGAATATTGTTCAAGCATATAAATTATATTATAACACATGATTTGAAAATTGGAGGATCAAGTTCTGGAACTAAAAAAGTTATTCGAAGATATTCTGATTTTGTTTGGTATGTATAAATATGGAAAAGTATTATTTTAAGTGGTGTATACTAACAGAAAATTTAGGTTGATGGAATATTTACTAGAAAAGTATCCATTCAGAGTTATCCCAGGATTACCTCCAAAGAAATTCACAGGTATGTATAATTAAGGGTCAAAAAAATGTTATTTTGTTTGTCTAAGTACTAACCATCGTAGTAGGAGCTTCTCCAGATTCACAGTTTTTACAAAGGCGTCGTCGAGGCTTGCATAGGTTTTTAAATCAATTGATTAAACATCCAGTATTGAGTCAAGAGCCTATAGTTCAAACTTTTCTTATTGTACCAACTGATTTAGCAACTTGGAAAAGACAAGCCAAAATTGATCCTTCATTGGAATTTAAAGGCCAGAAGATTCAAACTAATTTTATGAATGTGATTTGGCCAGCTACCGGTGAAACATTTTTGAAGAGTTGGCATCAAGCAGAGGAAAATATTCAAGGCTTGATTGATAAATGGGTGAAGATTATTATATTGGTAGAGAGATATGAAAGAAGACAACAACAAATTAGTTTTGACAATGGTAAATTTGCTGAGATGTTGAGTGGATTCCAAAAATTAAATACAAAAGTATACCCTGATGAAAATGAAGATTCTCTGGTCAAACATGATTTTAGTTTCAATTCATCTGGTGATATTAATAGCATTAATCAATCTTTAAGTTCTGTTGGAGCATTTTTCAACAAATCATCTCAAATTTTGATTGATGAAAGCTACGTTATAAATACAAAGACATTGGAGAAATTCAAGAATTATTTGGATTATTTAAATTCGTTACAAGAACTATTTCAAAGAACAAAAGAATTATCAGTAAATCAAATTGATATATTAGATAAACGTATCAAAGAACAAGAAGCTAGGTTTAAGAAAATCAGTGATGAAAATGCAGATATTAAAGGAGGTGAATTGATTAAATTGAGACAATGCATAATAAATGATAAACAAGAGATATTCCAACAATTGAATAAGGATTGGTTGATCAAGCAATGTTGTTTGCAAGAATTTATAGCATTTCAAGAAACTCAATATTTGATCACTGAACTTTGGATTGAATGGTGTAAAGATCGATTCAAATGTCAAGAGAAATTGGTTGGGTTATACGATAATTTAAACCAAGAGATTATTAATGACATGCCATTGACTAGATAGGAGAAAAATTTGTCTTTCAATAATTTAGTGTTTCGTTTTAATTTTATATAATTTGTTTATTATAAGTTCTCCCATTTTTTTATCAACTCATGAGACGTTGTTTTTAAATCCAAGTCTTGATTAAAATAAGATTTCTTTAACACATTTGTAATATTCAATTCTGTTTTCGCCTGTAGATAACGTTCAGATGCTTCATTAACCACATTCTTCTCACACTTATTCCGTAGCCTTGTCAATATCTGACCAACTGCAATACCTAATCTAGCACCCTCCGGGTATGCGTCATCAAAACCTTGTTGCAAAGATGATTCTTTCGCATTGGTTATACCGTCGACATACCCTTGTTTATAATGAGATCGTATCACATCATTGTTTGGTATTATTTCAGTATCATCAGCCCAAATGTCATCATCATCCAGATTTGTTGTAGATTCTTTAGGTGTAGTATCAGTACCCTTGCATGAACAATCACCTTGGCACCCCATATCCTTTAACTGAGTAGTACGTTATGAGTAGTATTTGGATAGTAGTAGACCGTACTTATTGCTGGTGGTGCATCTCACCGTAGCAATTCGTACGTTCGATGTGAGTCGTGTCTTACACATTTACTGTCAAAAAATCTTAATTGGAAAAAAAAACAAGAGTGAACCAAGCCATTTTCAAATGAACTCAAACCACACGGCGATAACTTTTTCTTTTTTTTTATCCCCTATTTATTCAACAAACCCCTTCAATAATTTAATATTTATACATATATTGAGTGATAGCTACTAATTCAGGATTGTACAGTCAGTCTACTTCATCATCACTCATTGTTCCCAATCATTTTTAATTTTAATTTTTTATAATTTTTTTTTTAATTTTTTACCAATTTAATAGATAGCGAAAAAAGCAACAACAGCAGCAACCATGTCACAACAGAATATCATAACTCAAGTGACACCGCAAGATTCCATCAGCAACAACTTATCATCGCCTGTTAATAACACATCCAGTTCTCCCGGTGACGATTCAGATGCTGATTACAATTCAATAATCCATTTAAATATCAGAGGTAAAGAATTCACAATCACGAGAGATGACTTGATGAGTTTGCCTGAAAGTATATTATTGTGTTTATTTCCAAATGGGGTGTTTCTTGATGTTCATGGCCATGTTATAAATAATTTAACTGAGGATGATGTTGTGTATGTCAATTTTGACCCTCAAACTTTCCAATATATTATAAACACTTTTTATAAAGCTCAACAAGATTTAGCACAAATGCCACAATTATCTCCAGTTACAAGTTATTCAAGACATAATCGTCAAGAGAATATTTTAGAAACAAAACCTGCCATTATTGTATTGCGAGAGGATTTGGATTTTTATGTTATTCCTCCAGTAATAGATTTGAATGCTGAACAAATGAAACAATTGAAACTTGGTGTCAGTGTACAGTTATTGAAGAATAAGTTGATCTTTTCAGGATTGGGCTATAAATTTGAAGACGATGAAGAAGATGATGATGTTAGTAACATTGAAAGTACCAGTGGTACCAGTGAATCTGAAGGAAGCAGTAGCAAGTCGAAAGGTTTAGGACCTGCTGAACAACATTTGTTTGATATGTTGTGTTCATCTGGGTTCGAAGTAAGAGATAAATGGGGGTGTCGATCATTGGAACCTGGTAAATGTGTAATATCATCCTTACTGTTGGTAAGATTGAAAACTAATCCACCACCAGGGGAGACCCCACCTGATTCACCATCATTAACTCCAGTGACATCTCAAGCTAGTACAAATGGTCGTTCTAGATCAAGATCCAGGATTGCTCAATTGGCAAGCAGTGCATCTAGAGCGGCACTGAGATCATTATCTTCAAAAAGAAATGGTAATAAGATGGATAATACACAAACTAAACTATTGTTATTCTGGAGGAAACCAGCTAGAAAATGTTGGTGGTCTCATGGTTGGGTTACTGTAGAGGTTGATGCTCCTGATTTATTCCAATTAGAATCACCAAATGAAAAAATGACTGTCAAGGTTCATATTAGAAGGGTATGGACTTTGGAATTGTCGGTTATTGGTGTTCAATAGTTCATTTTCATCATTAAGTTTTGCATTGTATAATTTTTTTTTTTAAATCTCTTTGTTTATATTTCATATTTACTTTTTTTTTTAATTAATAATATTACCAAGTATTCAATAAAATACCATAAGCTGCTTTATGGTTTGATAGATTACATCTGAAGCAAGTTGAGAGATTGATGGTACACGTAAAATTTTAAATAATATTTTTTTTTTTTCACTAGTAAATTCACTCGTTGATCAAGACGTGTTTTTCTTTTCACCCCAAAATCTTTCCTTCTTCTTCAACACGAGTACCATCCATTCTCAATCATGTCAACAGAGATCAAAAAGCCAAAGAATCAAGCATACGAAGAAGAGAAACTTCATCATACACCCTGGGTTGAAAAATATCGACCTAAAAATCTTTCCGATGTTTCCTCTCAAGAACATACCGTCAAAGTATTAACTCAAACAATAGAATCTGGAAATTTACCTCATATGTTATTCTATGGTCCACCAGGGACAGGTAAAACATCGACAATTCTTGCATTAGCTAAACAATTATATGGTCCACGATTATATAAATCTCGTGTTTTAGAATTAAATGCAAGTGATGAACGTGGTATATCTATAGTTCGTGAAAAAATTAAGAATTTCGCAAGAATGACAATTAGTAATCCTACAAAGGAAGATTTGGCCCAATATCCTTGTCCTCCTTATAAGATCATTATATTGGATGAAGCTGATTCTATGACTAATGATGCACAATCGGCATTGAGAAGAACAATGGAGACGTATGCTGGTATAACTCGATTTGTATTAATTTGTAATTATATCACGAGAATTATTGATCCATTAACTTCTCGTTGTTCTAAATTCAGATTTAAATTGTTAAATAATGAAAATGCATTGTTAAGATTGAAATATATCGCAAAAGAGGAAGAGTTGAGATATGATGGTGATGAAGTTTTACAAGAAGTTTTGAAAATTAGTGGTGGGGATTTAAGAAAGGGGATCACGTATTTACAATCTGCTGCTAAATTAAGTTCAACTTTTGATGATGGTGATGAAAAAGGTGTGATTACAGTACAGACAATTAGAGAAACAGCTGGGATTGTCCCTGATGAATTATTATTGAAGTTGGTTCAAGTTATTAAATCGAAAAATCAAAAACAATTGATTGCGTTTGTTCATGAAATTATCTTGTCTGGTTGGAGTGCTCAAATTTTACTTGATCAATTACATGATATTTTGATTTTGGATGATTCTATTGATTCATTAACCAAGAATAAAATTGCCATTGCATTCTTTGAACTGGATAAAAAATTAAATAATGGTACTGATGAACATATTCAATTATTGAATGTTATATTACAAATCTCTAATCTTGTATAATTGTGTATAATTAGAAAATATAATTATGTGTTGTTGATTTATTGCATTTTAGATATACAGATATGTATATTTCATTTAAAATTACAAGCTATGGACGTATTAACTTATGTGTACACATGATTCCCATTAACTCTCAGGAGAAAGCTATATTTACGACGACGGTTGTTGTGGTTGTTGTTGACGTTGCTGATGCTGTTGTTGTTGCGGAGGCGGTGGACCCTGTTGCTGTTGTTGTGGTTGTGGTTGCGGCATTCCGGGTGGGGCCAAGTGAGGAGGTAACGGCATGCCCATATATTGAGGAAGGGGAGGAGGAGGACCAAATCTGGCATTAGGATTGTTCATGAATTGTTGTGGTGGTAGTGGGCCCGGCATGAAATTAGATCCTGACGGTGGCCCAGGCATGAATCCCGGTGGGAACATTCCTGGAGGTGGTCTTTGTTGTGGATTTTGATTTTGGTTTGGATTCTGGTTTTGGTTTGGATTTTGACCCTGGTTTTGATTTTGATTAGGATTTTGACCTTGTTGTGGTTGTTTGGCCATGAATCCAGGTGGAGGTTGAGCAAATCCTTTTCCTTGTAAATGTGGTGGTAGAGTACCTGGCGGTGGGCCACCTCTCATCCAAGGAGGTAATTGTTGAGGTGGAAATTGTGGGTACATAGACTGTTGGGGGTGAGGTTGTTGTTGTGGTGGTTGCTGTTGCTGTTGCCTTGGTGTTTGTTTCGATTGGTTCTGTGATTGAGATTCTTTGACATCTTTATCAACCTGTCCTCTTTGTTGATCCTTTGGCGTATTCAATTGAGCAAAGTTATTGTTATTAGGAGTACTAGTTGATGAAGTTGGAGACGATTTTTCGGGCTCTTTTTTATTGAGCAACGACATGAAAAAGTTGTCATTTGAAGCTGATAATGGTGGCACTCCTGTAGTTGATCCCTGTGATGAGATAGATGAACCTTGCCTCTGTAAAATATGAGGTGGAGGTGGGATTCCTTGGGGTGGTATTTGTGGCGGGAAGTATTGTTGCTGTTGTTGTGGTGGTTGCGGTGGTTGTTGCTGTTGTTGTTGCTTCTGCTGTTCAGGCTGTTGAGGTGGAGGTTGGCCACCGAAGAACTTGGAGAATCCTGGTGGTGGTCCAGTTGGAGTAGGTTGACCACTAGTTTGACTCTTAACCGTTGTTTCAACGGGACTAGTAACATTTGAGTTTCCTTTTGGCTGGGTGAAAAATGATGAAAATCTAGATGATCGATGTGGTTTATCACTGTCATTGGATTCTTGGTTTTCGTGGTTCTCGGTACCTTTCTGTATTGTTTCTTCTTCTCCTTCTGGATTATCTTGAGTAACAAACGAAAAGAAATTGTCCACCTCGTTGCCGGCATTAATAGCAGCAGCAGCATTAGTGTTATCTGCAAGTTCCGATTCTTCATCAATCACTTCACCTTTCCTTCTACGTTCTTCCAATTTCATTTGATACTTCCACTTTTCAAAATCCTCTACCGTTTGACCCATATTCATCATTGAATTGCTAGGATTTTCCGCTGAATTCCCAATATCATCCCATTCAGGAGTCTCCAATTCATTCTCTTGTTCACCTAATAATTTTGATATTTTATCATTTGATAACAGGTCCAATTCATTTGATTTACTAAAACCAAGACCATTCCGATCACCACGTGATGATGCACCACCACTATTTTTTCTTTCCCAAGTTTCATTATAGTTGGTACCTCGTCTTCCCTTTTTCCTATATGAATTTTGTGAATTCCCTCCTGCTGCTCCGCCACCACTATCGACAGCTCTCGGTTTGGATAATCTCCAGAATGATTTATCCGGTAAATCAGCACTAACATCAATTGGTTCAACTTCATCACGTGTGCTTAATAAATATCCAATACTATATATTTTATCTTGTCCTTGTTTCGACAATGGGATTGAATTAATAAATGTGTCATCATCAACAAAATTATCCTCTTGATTTTCCCCAATGTTGAATTCATTTTCATTCATTTCCGGAGTCGATTCCTTTGCTGCGTGAGCAATTGCAGAATCTAGCAATTTTGATAATGCATTGCTTGGGTCTAAACTGTGTATGGACGATGCTCGTGTCGTCGTGGATACTGTTGCACCAGTGGAAGTCTGGTTGATAATTGTTGAATCTTTATCAGATATAGTAACAATTGATGGATCCACCAACAATGGATTCGAATTAGACTGCATTTGATTATTTGGAACTAGCTGGTTAGGTGTTGGGGGTTGTGGTACGGTGTAGATCCTTAATTCGATTTGATTTTTCTTTGTGTTGTAATTTGCTAATTGCTTTGACCCTAATTTATAAACAGTCTAATCAAATGGCAGGTGGAGTGTTGTAATTCTATTAGTCAATGGGGGGGTTGTTTTTTTCTGTTAATTCCCTCTTTAGTTGATTGCACTTGTTATTTTGAACTGTCGAATCCGTCCGTGTAAGGAATGTGAAATGATGGGTGTTTCCAGATGATGACTAGTTTTTTTTTCCCTTTTCCCTTTCAATTTGGCTGGGAGTTGTGGTTTTTGCTTGGAAGCCCAAACTTTCCTCAACAGAAAAAATTTTCTATACAAAATCCACTTTATGGAGTATGTGCACGACTCTTTCCCACTAATACTAATAATCACTGTGCTATGAACACTTCAGTACTTCAATAATTATCTTCAATTCTAATATATACCTATATATACCAATTACTCAATAAAATGACTCAACTAATAATACAAAATAAAATAACAAATAACGAATAAAATAAAATAGTATAATATAACATAAAACATACAATGTTAACCAAAAATATGAAATAAAAAAAAAACAAATCAAGTATTATTGAGATATGGTGTATTCAATTTAGTTATCTCACGACACATAATAAACCAATCAATTTCTCTTAAATAAACACTATGGTCAGGGTAAGTACCATTTTCGGCACTCTCTCCCTGCTTCAACTTCTCTTGTTCCTCCCATTTGAATAGTTCATACATGAATCGTAAATTTGGTTGAATGATTATATTCAATCTTCGAACCCGAACGAAAAGATACGCCATTGGTAAATTGATATTTAAACGTTTCATAACTTCGGCAATGACAACAGTTGCACTTCTACTGACTCCAACACGACAATGTACTAAGATCTTTGCCTTCCCATCACTACGTTTATATTCATCATTGATAAATTCCAAAATTTGTGGCAATCTTTGACTCAATTCGTCAATTCCATCATCTTCCAAGTTGTTCACTTTCATGACTGTATCAATTGTGGTTGTATGATGATGATGATGATGGTGATGATTATTTGATTTGTCCTTGGGAGATATGGTGTAAGTTTCTATGTTCCCATCTGCGGTTGTTTCTACGGTAATGTCATTATATCGTTGAAACTTATACCCATTCAACCAAGGTAACATTTCACCCACTGATATAACTTTGGTGATTCCCAATTTGTTTAAAACAGGCAAACACAGGGCATGTTTTAATGAACCCAAATATAAATGTGGTAAGATTTGTGAAGGTATAGATCCTTCAACTTCTTTGACCCAATCAACACCAGAAGAAGAACTCTCATCATTATAATCGGAAGAACTAGAACTTGAAGAACTATCACTATCATCATCGTTGTCTTCATCCGCAATGAATCCTAATCTTACATTCATAGGTACTTTCTTAGCACGTCCCAATAACAATTCATTGATTTCACGTGCAGTTAGTGTCTCTATGGTTGCCCAATCAATATCTCTTGCCTTGGGGCTAAATTTCCTCAATAAAGGTTCCAATTTTTGCAAGATTGTTACATCAGTATTGAAAATATAAAATGGTCTTCCATATGTCAAATGTAATTTCAAAATTGCTTCATCCAAAGATATATTCAAAGAATACATTAAATAACAAAATACCAATAACGACAGCTCTGTATATCCATCAGTACAATAAATCAAAGAATTCAATCCAGAAGCTGCATTCAGTGATGAATATAAATAAATCAATTTACAAGTATTAATAATCAGTTGTAAATTTTCACCTTTACAATCACCAATTCCAATTGATCCCAGAGGAGGAAATTCTAAATGATGGAATTCTTCTGATTCATCATGTGAAGAAATAGTATATTTGAATAATAAATGACTCAAATCTTGTAAATCAGGGAATGTAGCTTCACCATGACATCTAATAAATAACTTCCAATTTGCTTTTGGGGCCGGCAATAAATCAATCACTTGTTCTTCTTGATTTGCTGTAACTGAATTCAATGGGTCACAATAGTAATCTTTTAAATCTTTAGTGATTGGTTCAACGGATTTATTCTCTAATAAATAACTCAACATATTCTGATGATCCCAAAAATTTCCAACCCATACATTCTTATGGATTTTTGTAGCAGAGGACATTTTTGTGGTTTCAATTTTTTCATACAATGGTAAATTATAATCATTTGAAAGATACTGGTTGTTGGATTTGAATGAAAGTGCAGTAGTATCAATTCTTGAAACATTAACAAATGCTTGTAATGCATTAGTTGATATTGGAGAGTCAACAACTTCGTACAATTTTGACAAATCATCATTCATGATAAATATGCTATAGTTCGGTAATTCAAAAGTACTTCCTGATTCTTCTGCCTCTGTTTTCCGTTGTTGGCGTTCAAATCTTTGTGCCAACCAAATTATTCTGGCCATTGAACCCATTCTTTCTTGGTTAATTCCATATATTACAAAATCTGAGCATGTTGATAATTTTGCAACTTGGATTTGAAAGTTCCTCAAAGAAACTCCTCTTTCAGGGTCCAAGTTCAAGAATTTTGGTAAAACATTAAACTTAATACAATCTGATACCAACAAGTTAATAAATTCTTCATTTTCTTCATCATTCTCTGTATTATATATTTGCTTAATGATATCTCTTACTTCTGACTTGGAAACGTCCACTTTGGTCAATATTTCAGTCAACTGGACAGAGTTGTGTAAATAAACAGGTGCAGTTTCATCACTGACACACATCATAAATCGAATACTTTCCGGTTTCAATAAATGGTAATCAGTGAAGATTTCATCATTCAAAGGATCGCCAAAACCATTATTAGTGGGGAGACCTAGCTTTTGTTGCAATTGTTGTTGTTGATGTAGAAAGAATGATTTTTGAGAAAAATTAAATTTATGAAAACCATGGAGCCAGGGAAACATTTCCTTTGTGTTTGGTAATTCGGAATTAAAATACCATTGGAAAACTTTTGTCAATTGGTCTATATTAAGTAATTTGATAGGTATGTTTTCATTGTCCTTCTTATAGAATGGTAACAGCTTGTAAAACAATGTTGATGGATCAAACGGACTAGTTTCAATGTCTAAATGTGTCGAAGTATCAACTGGAGGAGTATCAATGTTTAATTTTGTAGTTTTAAGGCTAATTCCATCGCATATTTCGCATATATCGGGTTTTCCATCCGGAATTTGTGGTTCAACTTTTGACTCTTGTTGGTGTTGGTGTTGCAGCACATTATCATTATGAGATTGTTTTAAATGAGTATCGTTAAAACTCTTTAACCTCGCTCTAAATCTATCTCTCTCATATATTAGATCATTAGATGATGAGGATGATCTTTTGCATGCACGGTGACTCTCCAGCAAAAATAAAGCTGCTCCTGATAATGTGTGAGGGTCTGGGGATTGAATTGATCCATTAGTAATATGTGATAAAGATTTAGTTCGACTTTCTTGTGAAAGAGCATTGATATCCTGCTCATTTTCAATTTCAACTGGGGTGTTTCTTCGAGGAATGGGTTTATGGATATGATTTGATATTGTTGAATTGCTTGTTGCCGTAGTGTTTGAAACTACTGATGCTACTGATGATGGTGGCGATGGTATTGGACTTGTTTCTGCATCTGCTGGAGTTGTCTGTATTGAAGACATCTTTGTTGTGGTTACAGTCATCATTCTATCAATGTTTCTATTTTAGATATATAAATTGCACTCCACGCCCAATTGAATTCCGAAAAAATACTGTCTATATCGTAATTGGTTTTTAAAATGTCTTGTAAGTCTTAAATAGTTAAAGTTAAAAAAAAAAATTAACAACAAAAAAATACAGACGCCTCTAATGTATGTGGGGAAATATCGGGAGCAATGTGGTAATATCACAAATTTGATAAAAACAAGGAATATGAGAATTAATTTAATCAAAAAAGGAAAAGAGTTGAGTCTCTTGATAGGATTGTTTTATCTATCTATGTGTTGAAATAGTATGAGTTGTCTTAAATTAGCTCTACCTTGTTTTGTTTGTCTATGTTATGATAAGGCTTTTTAAACGGCTGAGGTGGGAAAGAGGGATGTTGACTGGTGGAATGACGCCAAAGAGTAAATTGTTTGCTGATGGGTTGCCTCTATCTCTCTCTATCTTTCACTCACTGACAGTTTACTTGTCTGTATCTATGTATGTGATCTGTGGCGGGGTGGGGGTGGGATATCTTACTGGTCTGTATTGTGTGTAGAAAGAAACAAATTCTTCTTGTCAAAAGATTTTTGCTTTTTTTTTGCTGTGTGTGGTTTTAATTTTAATTTTGTTCTGTTAATTGTGTTTCAATCTATGTAAGTGTCGGATGTAAAGTATGTAAAAAAACACTCACACAATCACAAATATGCTATTGATTGGTAAATAATATAAGTGATAGACAAGACAATAGAGATAAGAAAGTTTATTCTTTATCACAACCGAATCATATACATTGACACAATCTTACATATATAACCACATATAATTAAACCACTGATCAGTTGTTATCTCTTTTTTCAAGTTACACCAGATTCATTTCTTTATGAAGGAGAAAAAAATCATTATCAAAAAAAATAGTAATAGTTTTAAAAGTATGAGCATGTGCATGCACGGATTAATTTTACTTTATTTAAGGGGGGAAGGAGGTGGGCTTGGACGGGTGAGACTCAAAATATTTATGTGATCATCATGCGTATTAAGGCGAAACAAAAAAAAAGACGTTGTATTGTTGACATTGTAACCAACGATTCACTTCTAATATACCTCCAGGGCTCTTCTGGGTATAAGCGTATAATCTTACTATTGAAGAGGAGCTTTCGTATCCATAGCTTCCTATTCCATTTATTAACTGATTTCAGGTATTTCATTCGGATTTTAGCAATGAATTTTATTCTATTACTACAGCCATCCGGAAAAACTTCTATTATTTGATGTACTCTGATTTAGCTTGAATTATAGTATAAATTCGGGATTCCAACTTCAACGTATATTATCTGATAAGTCAATTGAGTTATACTATCTATATTTGTAAAATTGTTGTACTGATTACAACATATCTAAGTCTAGTCGTCCTATTATAGAGTTTCGGACTTTAGCAATCTCAAGTATCAACTATAGATCACGTGATGAAGGCTGCGCTAAATAGATTATAGGTCCATCGCCTTGCCAAAATTATAACAATTCAAGTCATAAAAAAGATCACAACTTCATTCAAGACTTTTGAGGTTTCCAGTACTTAACTATTTAGGTAATTTGCAAAATTCTAATTATTGTCATACAGCTTATTTATAGAGTCTATTTCAAATCATCCAAATTAGTTACCAAGTTTTAATTTTGGACTTCCCCAGAAGTGTCCAAGTGACTATATTCTTTCAATGGACCGTTTTTAATCCAATTAAGAGAATCCAGCCACGTCAAACTCCTCGGGTCTTTTTTGCATGGTACACCCTTTTCATTATTTTTACAATGATAACATTGATGATCAATTTTAATGAACTTCTTCCAAATCAGATACCATCTAACTTAACTAATATTCTGCACTATAGTAAGGATATGTACAATGAAGAACTATGGTAGTTTCAACTCAAGTGAGTACCAGCAATCTTGAGTTTTTAACAAAACAATAAAAAATACATATTAACAATTGCATTCAGTTGTTTGGTAACATTTGTTTCTTTTTTTTTTGCAACATGTAGGTGTTACAAATAATATACACACATATCATTCCATTACTTAAAAAGGATTAAATTATTAGATTTATTAAATTTTTGATATATCAATATTCCTCTTTGAACTGTTTTTGCCTGTTTTAGTAGTGGCAAGTGATGTAATGGTTATTTGACGAGTGGTAGTGCTTGGGCATTAAGAATTTTATCAGATAATTTTAGCCAAATTTACTATTAAAAAATAGTAAAAAGCTAAAGAAGAAAAAGAAATACAATTATTAAATAATCTACGATGTTGAATGATTTAAATGTTATACTTGATAAGTTCAGCTTATTTAACCTTGCTACTGAATAGGTTCTATTTAATCATTGCAAAATATATGGTCGTGCAAAAATTCCCATATCCTAGCTCCTGCATATAATCTCCAGATAGAGATTTTTTATTATCTACTCCGTTCTACAAAGACTCCTTGTAACACTTTCCTTACCAACTTGACCAACGACAATAAAATACAAGAAACTTCATTTTTTTATTTGACTAACAGATTATTGAGTGAAATATGAGTAATCAAGAAGAATCTAATCTACCATTACTTAACCCCAATAGTCAACAAGATGCAACCAACTCACAGAACCCCGCGAATCAATCTGAAACCCCTGTTTCGATAAGGTTAACTAGACCCAGTGATGTGAATCCCAATCATGATATTGAAAGTCTACTTCATCAAGAACCTCACCGAAATGAACAGCAAGAAGAAGAAGAAGAAGAAGCAACAGAAGAGACACCATTGATACCTAATAAACCAATTGTGAAACGATCAACATTATATCATCATTATTTGAGTATGACTTTAAGTATCATTCTAGTGATTTCAATATTGGGAATTATTCTATATAACATAGTTAATAACATTGAGTCATCCATTGATAAATCCGTTCATTTGAATATAGATGATGTTTCTTTACAACTGGTTACTCCATTGGGTATAGATGTTCATATAAGTGGAGTTGTAGAGATTAATTATAATGTGATTGCAAATATGATTCAACGCAATGCTATTAAATTATTCAGTGGGATTTTTGGAAGTTTAACTATTATTAATTTACAACCTGTTGAAATACATACTCGATTTATTGATTTGGAAGATTCTCCATTTATACATTTAGTCAATTCATTACCACCTCCAATAGATGTATCGATTGAAAATTTAGCAGAAACTAATGTTGATTTTGTTTCTAAATGTCAATTTGTAAGTACTAATTTCATGGAATTTTTAAATTATTATTATCAATTAGATGATGAAATACGATTGGAAATTAAAGGTGTTAGTAAACAAGTGGTTATTGAAAATTGGATATGGAAATTTAATATTGAAGATGTTGAATTTCATGATTTTATAACGGTTAATAAAAATGAAATTGTTCCTGATGTTGAAATTAAAAAATTCAATCTTAAATCAAATGGAGATAATATAAATATAGATGCAAATGCATCAATAATTATGCAATATATGCCATTTAATTTAAATTTTGATTTTGAAAAAATGACTTGGAATATGTTTTTTGAAGATTGTGATTCTACATTAATTAAAGTGGGGGATTGGATAAGTTCTCCATTTCTGATTATTCCTCATCTGGCAATTTCATTAACTGTGAATGGGGATATTAGATCAATGCCTGATGAATTAATGGATGATTGTAAAATTGATGGACAAAGTCCAATCAATAAAATCTTGGAGAATTATTTAAAACAAAAACCAATTGAATTTTTTTTACAAATTAAAGATCAAGGACTGTTACCTGATTGGATATATGGGTTCTTACACAAGTCACCAGTTAAAATTTCCGTAGTATTGCCAAAAGTTAACATAGATCAACCCATTGATCTTGCTATTGATTCATCTGAAGTTGAACTTGTTAAAGATGGCAATGATGAAGGTAAGGTATTGACACGGTGGAAATCGAATTTTTCATTGATTACGAAACCTTTGGCTATTGATTTTGACGTTGATAAATTCAAATTTGATTTTGCAATTCGTGGAGATGAGAAAGAAGATACAGAGAAATCAGTTATTTTAATAGGTAATTCTAATGATGAATATGTTCATTTGAATATGACTAGTAATCATAAATTAAATATTATTGGGATGTTACCAAATATGAATATTTCAATTGTTGATCCGGCGAAATTGGGTTCCATTTTGAATGAAATTTTGAATCAACATGAACCATTGGAAGATCAATTATTTATTGATGGTAATTTACAAGATTTATATGTTGATTCGCCGATTTTAAATAAAAATAAACCAATTAAACATTTATCTTTCCCATTGTTCAAATTCCATCCACAATTGAACAATTCAATAGGGTTTGTCAGTCAAGATTTATTGAATAATTTAACAATTAGAAACATTTTCTTGGTTGAATCAACGGCACGAAATCTTCGATTATTTGTTGATTTAACAGTTTTCAATCCTATGAATTTCACAATTGATTTATCGGAATCAATAACTTTTGGAATATCCAAAAATGATACATTAATAAATTCAATAACAATAAAAGATCCATGTCATATACCCAAATCTGAATTTTTCAATGTATCAATAGACATGAATATTGCAACTCTGAATTATCAAGATCAATCAATATTAGAAAACTCAATCAGTTCATTTTTATCAGGTGAATCATTAACATTTACAATCAATAACAATAGTGCAGAAACCAATGGATTAAACGAATTACTCTCACGGATTCAACTACATGATTTAACAGTTACTTCACCTCCGAATTTACACAAGAAATTTATTCTCAAAACAACAATTCATCTCCTTACTTCCGAAGTCCAAGTTACAATATACAATCCCATAGTCAATTGTGAATTAATATTGGATATTTTCAACGCAGTGGCGAAAACTAAAGATGGAGATGCAATAAATTTAGGTCATTTAACAAGAAGAGAACGTTTAATGATTCCTTCAGGTGTTTATACAACCCCAAGATTACCTATAAAAATAAATCCAATTGGAATGGAAGTATTGAAAAAATATTTGAATGGTGAATTGAATGTTCAAATTGATACTGTATTTAATTTGAAAATTGATAAATTTGATGCTCAATTGTATTATAAAGGTGATGTTGATGTCGGTATGTTGATGTAGAGAAATAGTGATAGTAGTTGCTACCAGATGAATAATGAAAATGATACAGCTATAATATCGAAAAAACAGGGGGGGTATGCCCCTATATTGTAGAAGAAAGTGAATATATACAAGCAAGATGAGTTTATCTTATATTGATGTTTTTAAGAATGGTATAGATGTGATTAAGCGTGATACTGTTGAGTATATATTTAAAGTTAAACCGTTTTTATTGGTCTTGATCTTGATGATGAGTTGAGAAATAGAATGACGGGTTGATGATTCTAGACTGTTACAAACACTACAAGACCAGACGAGATCTATAAATAGATTCACCTGTTTCCTAAAGCAGTAAGAGACACACAGAAAAAAGGAAAGATTTGGTCGTGTGCCATGCACCAATATCGACCAAAACCAAAACAAATTGACTGAAAATTGCAAGGTTTTTTTCTTTATTCTTTTTTCTTCTGTCCTGCTGAGAATGTTGACGACAAAAGTGTTTCACGCAATAAGTATTGCAATTACACATTACTCATCGCAAATACTTTTGTCGTTAAATCAAGAAATCGGGCAAAGCGAGACAAAAAAATAAGACAAATCTTACACCTGACTCGTGGACAAAGTGGGCGGTGAGTGTTAATTTTTCATCTAATTAAAATTTTTAAATAATCTTCTTCCTCTTGTTCTTATTATTTTGTATTTTTTTGTTTTCTTATTCTATTTTTATTAAAGAGACTAGTTAATATTAATCTTCACTTTTCTTTCTTTCTTCATATTCAGAGATTCACTCAAGTCTATCGTTAAACAAACAACCTACAACCCAATATAAAATGGCTTCATTCTTAAAAATTTCCACCTTATTGGCTATTGCATCTACTTTACAATCTACATTGGCTGCCCCACCAGCTTGTTTATTAGCCTGTGTTTCAAAAGTTGAAAAAGGTTCTTCTTGTTCCGGATTAAATGATTTAAGTTGTATTTGTTCATCTAAAGCTTCAGATGTTGAAAAATGTTTGAATAGTATTTGTCCAAATGGTGATGCCGACACCGCCATTTCTGCATTCAAGAGTTCTTGTAATGGATACAGTTCTGATTCATCTTCTTCCGAAACCGAATCTGAAACTGAAACTGAATCAGAAACTTCTGCTTCTGCAAGTGAAACCGAAACTTCTGCCAGTGTTGAAGCTTCAGCCACCGAAAAGGATGAATCTTCATCATCTACTAAAGCTTCCGGTTCATCATCATCATCCGCCAAAGCTTCTTCATCCGCTGAAGAAACCGAAGAAACCGAAGCTGCTTCCTCCTCATCATCAAGTGCCGTCATTGTTTCTTCATCAGCATCTAAAAACAGTACCACTGTCGTCACTTCATCAGCATCTAAAAACAGTACCACTGTTGCCACTTCATCAACTGGTTCCTCAAGTGAATCAGCTACTTCAACTGGTATTTTGACTCAATCTGAAGCTGCTGCTGCTAAAGTTGGTCTTGGTGCTTTGTTTGGTTTGGTCGGTGCAGCATTATTGTAAATCACTTAAAATTATTAACAAGTTGATTATATATAGATAATGTCAAACCTCCCCCCTTCATATTTTTTTTTAGTTCTATTCCAAAAGCAAAAAACAAAAATGTAATAAGAAAGACTCTTGTTAGTTTGAAGTTGAATGTATATCCCACGTTTTTCACAATGTATTGTTTCGTAGAATGTAGAGTTTGAAAAGAGGTATGCCGTGCGTTTGTTCTTTTGAGAATCAAAGGGTTCATTTGATCAATTATGATAGATGTAACTACGAAACGGAGATTTATTGTCATTTTACAATAGAAAGAAGATACAAGTAAGACATAAACATAATCTCTGTTGCGACTTCGGAGTTGGTTTACCTTCTTCAAAGTTTTACACTCCAAAACAAATATTTACATCCGGAATATTGAATGGGTAAGCTTTTCCTTAAATAAGAAAAGAACTCTACAAATCCAATCATATTACCATCATTTCCAGCACGACTAGAAGTCGAAAGTTTGATTCAGATTCATTGCCGCAAAATGGCCAAAAAATACACATATGTAACAACCAACCAACCAACCCACACATAACCGGGCCGTTAAATCGGCACTTTTAAAGTTGTTCCAATGGAACAAACAACAGCAATAAAAGATGTTTCAAATTGACGGTTGCTCCCGAAGCATGTTTAAGTTGAGTATGCTACCGCCGTCCTAATTCAAATTACGTGAACTAATGTGTGTGTGGGGGAAGAATAACTAATAGTGAGTGAGTCAAATGTCTCGGCGTGCCGATTAATGGCACCGGGATGCCGGTTATCACTAGCAAGCAATCAAATGCGTTTTTTTTTTTCGGGTGTCCGTGGTGGTTGCTAAATACGTCATCATTAGTAAATTAGGAAAAAATGGTTAGAAGTGGGTTAGTTTTGGAATTCAAGTATTTGGCGGTGTTACTGGTCTTTATTGTAAGATTTTCATAGCTGAGTTGAGAACAACTCTTAGAAGGATATGGCATGTAATGATAGTATGTTGTATATGTCATATTAAAGAGATCAAGAGACTGCGAAAGTATTGCAACAAAAGATAACAGAGATAAGGAAAAAAATAAATCAGATAATAACAAACAAATATACAAGCACTTCCTATGACTTAAACACAGTAATATGAGACAAATACGAATATTCCCGGTATAGCGCTTTAGTACATTTTAGTATGTGTACACATTTGCACGTTGCGTGTATTCAATTGCTGTCAAGGTGGGGGGATTTTTCCATGGCCGTCGGAACTCCCTTTGGAATAAAAGTTAGATAAACAAACCTAAAACTAAAACTCTGGCAGCAACTGAAACTAACCACCACCAACAAAAATCCAAAGTCTATAAGAGACTGCAAATTCCAACCCCGAACTCTTGATTCATATTTTTCCCTCCTCCTTTTTTTTTTATTTTAAACAGACAGACAGAAATAAAATTCATTATGCCATCTACTGCTAATAGAGTGAAAGCAAAAGCATTAAATACCATTCATTATACTTTATATTATGGTACTTTTATCCATACTCCTAATTTAAAAACACTTGAAATTAACTTTAACACGTTGGTAGGTGTTAATGAACAAGGTATAATTGATTATATTTATAAGGATTATGATCCAGTTTTACATAACAATAAATCACCTATTCAATTCTTTATTGAAAACAGACAACAACAAGAAGGAGGCAATAACAATCATCATAATCGTCGTGGTGGTGGTCGTGGTGGTGATTATTATCAACATTTTGAATTTATTGATTATTCTCATGATTTGACTAAATTCTTTATGCCTGGATTCATCGATACTCATATTCATGCATCACAATATCCAAACATTGGTATTGGATTAGGAGTCCCTTTATTAGATTGGTTAACTACTTATACATTCCCATTAGAAAATCAATTTTGTCAAGAAGATAATCGATCAAAATTGAAATTTGCAATTGATGTATATAATCAAGTGATTCAAAGAACTTTAGAAAATGGTACAACATGTGCTTCTTATTTCACTACAATTGATGCTGAAACTACTAATTTATTTGCTGAATTGTTGTTAATTAAAGGACAACGTGGATTTGTTGGGAAAGTTTGTATGGATCATAATGAACCATTTAAAGAATATCAAGAATCTTTACAAGATTGTAAATCATCAATGAATAAAATCATTAATCATATAAAAGAACTCAACCCTCTGGATGATGAATCATTGGTTGTTCCTATAATCACTCCAAGATTTGCACCTGTTTGTTCAAGGGAAATGTTGAAATATTTAGGTTCTTTAAGTACAGAAAGAGGATTACCTATTCAAACTCATATTAGTGAAAATAAAGATGAAATTAAACTTGTTAAACATTTATTTCCTGATTGTGATTCATATGCTTCTGTTTATGATAAACATGATTTATTAAACAAGGGGACAATTTTGGCTCATGCTATTCATTTAACTAATAAAGAATGTAAATTAATTAAACTGAAAGATTGTTCAATTAGTCATTGTCCAACATCAAATACATTTATATCAAGTGGAGAAGCACCAATTTATAAATATTTACATGATGAAAAAATAAATGTTTCATTGGGTTCAGATATAAGTGGAGGATTTGATTATTCTATATTACAAATCATTAAACATTCAATATTGGTAAGTCATCATTTATCAATGCATAATAATAATAGTAATGAAAAATTATCAATTATAGATGGTTTATATATGGCTACTATGGGAGGTGCTAAAGCCGTGGGGTTAATTGATCAAATTGGATCATTTGAAAAGGGGAAAAGATTTGATGCTCAATTGATTGATTTGAATAGTGGTGATTCCAAAGTGGATGTTTTCAATTGGCAATTACCTGAAAAGGAAAAAGATAATGATACAACAAGAAATGGTAAAATGTTGGATTTATTAGGGAAATGGATTTTTAATGGTGATGATCGAAATTGTATTAAAGTTTGGTGTAATGGTCGATTAATTATAAATAAAGAAAAATATAATCATCGTGATGATACTTGGATAATTACAAACAAAGAAGAAGAAGAATTCATGTAATAAATAAATAAATCATAAATAACTTGTATATATATAAATATCCGGTGTTTTTGAATAAAATTGTATGTATGTAAAGTACTAAATAAAAAGAAAATTTTTCTACATAAAATAAAAAATAGTAACCCAAAATATTGTCTGTTCTTCTTAATGATTGATTAAATCAACTAATGATTCTCCTAAATGTTTATTACCAAATGATTCATTATCTTCACTATTCATATTCTCATCAATACTTCTACCTTCTTCTTCATCATCATTACTATTCTCATTAGTTCTTTGCTGTGGTGGTTGCATCATAAACGATTGTTGAACTTGTTGAACTTGTTGTTGTGGCTGTTGTTGTTGATGTTCGGGAAATTGAAATTTTCTAGGCATAACGAATTGTGGTTGATATGAAGGTATTTGAGTTTGTTGTTGTTGTTGCGGCTGTTGTTGTTGTTGTTGTTGTTGTTGTTGCCATGATCCAAGTGGATTTCTAGAATCGGAAAATCTTCGAGGTATGAAATCCAGTTTTTGCAGTTGTTGTTGTTGATGGAATGAAGAAATTGATGGAGGATAATTCGAACTAGTACTTTGTTGCTTTTGTTGTTGTTGTTGTTGTTGTTGTTGATAAGTAGGTGGTATTTGAAAGCTCAATCTTCTATCCAATTTCCCATATTGCAATTGTTGTGGTTGTTGAACTGTTTGTGCTGTACTTGAACTTGATTGTTGTATAAATGGATTTATAAACTTTCCCGATCTTGTTCCAGATTGTGTTTGTTGTTGTGGTGGTGGAGGTGGGCTATTTGAATTTCTTCTTGAAGAACAAGCAGAAGACCCAGTAGTAACAGTAGCAGTTGCAGCATTGACACCAATTGAATAAGGTAAACCAATAACAGCACACATCCAAATTCTAGTTTTATAAATTCTAAACAATTCCCTAACCAAATCTCTAAAATCTATTCTTCTTGAAGTAGAATAATAAAAAATCAATTTTTTACGATCAAATTGATATTCAGCATCAATCAACTTCATTTGTAATAAATCTTGAGTTGCTGGTGATGTTGGTCCAGGACCCATTAATGATCCACTTGTTGCATTTGCAATTTTTGCAAGACATAATCGACATGCTTTTTCTTCATCTTGTTTTTTATTTAAAATTTGAAAAATTTCATTTGGTTGAGCTAATGAAATTACAGATTTTGGAAAATGTAAAGTTGGTGGTGGTGCTGATGTTGGAGTGGTGTTGTTTCCACTTCCACCTTGTGGTTGTTGTTGTTGCTGCTGTTGTTGTTGCTGTTGTTGTTGTTGTTGTTGTTGGTCAGATAAACTCTTTACTGAAATATCATCCAATATATTCTCAACATGTTCATTCAAAGCAGCTTGTTGTTCTTGAAATTGCAACAACTTCAATAATCTAGCTTCATCAATAGATATATTCATTTTAAAAACCTTACCCAAATCACGTCCCCTATCAGCTTCAACAATAACCAAATCTCCAATTTTCAAATTCATCAAATCACCACCACCACCAACACCAGATCCAGATCCAGAAGTTGTACTAGTAGTAGTAGTAGGTAAATAAAAAACATCAATTCTACCAGCTTTAAAACCAACCAAAATCAATTGATAATTACGTAATGAACTTTCAATGGGGAATTTAGGCAATTGATAAGCATCACATAAAAATTTCTCTTCATCAAAAAATCGTTCATTCAACAACTTCATAGTTACTTTAACTCGTTCATGTGGATCATTTTCAAAATAATCATCAACCATTTGTAATGTATTCTTATCAGATACAACAATAGTATTATTATTACTACTTACACCACTTGTAGATATATTCATTGATTCACCAAGTGAGCTTCGCCTACTATTATATGGATCAATCAATTGTGTGGGTGATAAATCCGTCGTTGTTGGAAAAGTAACAGTTGAATCCTTGGCTAATCCTCCTGTTCCTGTGCCTGTTGTTGTAGTTGCCGTTGTTGATGATGATGGCTGCAAAAGTTGCTGTTGTTGAGGTGGTGGAGATAATGGAAATCCTGAAGATATCAGTGAAGACCGATTATGATTGACATATGAAGTACTGATATAATTTTCAGGTGATGATAATGAAGGAAAGAATAAATTGGGCTGCTGTTGTTGTTGTTGTTGCTGTTGATGTTGAGTGGTTGAGGATGATGGTTGTTGCTGTTGTTGTGGCATTACTAAATTTGATGACCATATGTTTTTTCCACTACCTGAAGCTGTAGATATTGAACCATTGGTGGTGGTTGTAGGTGCACCTGTTGATGTTGTTGCATATTGATTAGTTGACCAGATATTACTTGCATCAATCAGTGAATTTCTTCGATTTGAAAATTGATACTGTGGTTGTTGCTGTTGCTGTTGTTGTGGATTATATGAAACATTCCAAATTGGGGAAGCTGCAGAAGCATTGGTTGTTGCTTGAGAATATGGAAAAGTAGGTGATCCAGTCCGAATATTCTGCATCATTGGTTGTTGCTGTTGTTGTTGTGGATGTTGTCTTGTAGGTTGTCCTCCTTCAAATGAAAATTGTTGATAATAATGAGGATTCTGAATAGGTTGATGATGATGATGGTTTGAATCAGCATTTGTATCTGGATTATTAGTATGATGAGCTCCACCACTATTATTATTCTTAGTAGTGTTGCAATTATCAAATGTCATCATTTTTAATAGTATAACACTTATCTTGATTTATATAAGGGAGTGAAAAAAAATTTAAACTTAGCTATTTTGCAATCAGGTGGGGGTATGATTGACTGATGATTGGTAATGATTAGTGTTGACTTTCTCTTTGAAATAGAATAATCTCTTAAAACTTGAACAAAAATGAGTGATGTATATATCTTGTGATGTATAAAAAAATTGGATATACTTGATGATATGATATGTGTGTTATGATTTACGAGGGGTGGGTGAAAAATAGACTCAAGAAAAATAACAATAATAATAAATGATCCAACCCACTGTTCTACTCTGCTGGGGGTATTTATAAATATCAATAAAAAATTTCAGTATTCCAAATCTTTGAATCCACAATCAATTAACAAAACAATGTCCAATCTGTATTTATATATAAATAAATGTGTGTGTGTGTAATCTGATATACTTCTAAAACAGGAAAGCAGAAACAATTGCACAACTTGCTTGTTAAATATTCAATCTATCTCCTTCTCTATACTTATTTGTTTGTTTGTTCGTTTTTTTCTTTTCTTCTTTTCCGTTCTTGAAATCTAAAGATGTATCCCCAACAAAATCAATCTGGGAAATAACACAGGAATAATTAAACCTTGATTCAATCAAATTTACGACTGTCCTAATAAACAATAATCAAATCTCTCCAAATGTGGGAAAATGATGTTAGGAAAGTGCAACAAGTGAAAAAAAAAACAGAAACAGAAAACCGGGGGTGCGGTGGGGTGGGGGTGGCAGTTACTGAAGGTAGTGTTTCGCGGTAGGAAATGGTATGGCTGAGGCGCGAGTGGTGGCAGTATCACTATCAAATTGTAAAGAAGTCCGTGGGAAAATAATCACAATAATAACAATAGTAATAATAATGATGATAATGATGCTATCTCCTAGGAATCTTGAACAATCTTTCGTCTTTCTCTTTTAATCAATTTTCTTAATCTAAACTTCCTCTTTTTAAATATTGTTACCCCAATGATTATTCAAATGAAAAAGATATATTGTTGCTGTTGTGGTTGGTTTGATGGCAAAAAAAAAGTGTAATTATAGCAAGTAAAACAAATAAGAAAATATAGCCCGAGGGAAAATGAGTAATCTCTATCTAACAATAATAATAATAATAATAGTAGTAGTAATAATAATAATAGTAGTAGCAATAATAATAATTATAGTAATCCCTGTAAATATATGTAGTAGTGACCCTTTGAAATCTTCAAAATCCAAGCAACGTGATTATGATTGTGATGATTATCGTGGTGAATGTGGAGTTAAGGTTATATGCTTTGAATGTCGGGGCGTTGCGTGATCAGATCAAATCAGATCAGGAGGTTTGCAGTTGTGGGAGTTGGAGACAACAGGGGGGAACGAAAAAATCAAATGGCTTGTGGTGGTGGTGGTGTGTATCAACTGTTGTTTAACCTTTTCTCTTCAAAGTGAAATGTATAGATATATATATTGAAGTAAAGGGATCAAACTCCGGTGTAGACAAACTTAAATTTTAAATTTGCTGGGGTTTTAAAATATGGGGGGTGGAGGAGGAGCACTTGAAATTGGTGTATAAATCAAATGATCTTGTTTGGGAAGTTAAATAAAATTTAAAAAAGAACCTGTAAATGTAATTAAAATTAGATTTTATAAAACCATAATATTTTACAAACTCTCAAGAAAAGTAAAAGAAGAAGAAGAGAAGAAGAACAAGAAGTATATATATTAACTTCCAAACGATGATGATAACAAGAAGAACCCCCTGTTTATTTCTGTTTTTTTTTTTAATTATTTCACACTTTCTTTTCCTTCGTGTTACTTTTCCCTTTCCCTTTGTATTTTAAATGTTCTATTACTCCGACACAATATTAGCCAAATATAATATACAGTAAATATAATAATAATCTACTATTATGTCAATATATGTCATACGTAAGGTCATGTGGGTGTTGATTTCACCTCCTTTTACCAAACTATAAACAATTGAAAAAAAAAGAAAAATTCGGAAATAAAATAAAGGCACGATAATAATTTTAATTTCAATAGAATATTTAACATGTTTTGCGTATCGTGTATGTAACAAGGAACTCCCTCTACAACTACATCTTCCGTTGAAAAATAAATCACTTTTGAAACCCCGAGGACTTTACTTCTCTATTGTTCAAAACTATATTCGATGATGATCCTGAAATTCATCATCACCAGTTGTTATCCATCCCTGCTCATTGTTCGATTTTTTTATGTACTTTTGCTTGGTACAAAAAAAGCGCAAAGTAAAATGGGTGTTTGATACATCTACCCACAGATACTCACACCAGGGACTTGATTGATTCCCGAAGAAGGGACTTATATGCGATAAGAAGGAGGGAAGTTATGAATCCCAAAAAAATGTGGGTCTATGTTCCCTCCCCTCCCGCCTCCTTATAAACATATATGAAAAAGAAAAAAGTACAGTTACGAATAATTACAACAAAAGTTCAATTCCAAAAGACAGGTAAAAGCAACTTCATATAGTTTATGGTGGTAACAAGAATGATAGAAAAAGAAATATAGTACCACAGTGTCTCTCTCTCTCTCCCGCTCGGGTTCATGCATACCATAACCATACCATGCGCCGGCACACGCCAACTAACTCGATTAGTTTAGTTCAACAGTATTATTTTTTTGCATTGTGCATGAAAATTGTTCGTAACCCCTTCTTTAGTCTAATGTAAAATACCCATTCCCGTAATTAAAAAAAAACACTCTTGAGTAAGCTATATATGTCTCGGATAGATGTTATGATTCTAGATCTTGTTTGTTTCTTTCTTATACTTGTATATGCATAATACAATACATACATACATGAATTAGTCTTTACTGCCTCCCCCCGCCCCCTCCCATTATCAAGAAAAAAAACAAAGCCACTAATTATTCCGAAATCCATTTCATTCACTCGCATTCAATGAAGTCAATCTTCTCTGTCTCTTTCTCTCCCCTCTTCGTATATTGCTGTTTTTAAAATGCCTAATAGAAGGAGAGGATATTGAAAATAGTAAAGTTTTGTTCTATGACAAAGAAAAAGTGACTGAGGGAGGTATTTCCCTTCCCCCATGAATGAATAAATCCCGGGGTATTATCGAATGGTTTAATTATTTGGTTTGTTGGTTGGTTTGTGTGTATTTTTTTTAGTTTTAGTATATATGCCGATATTAAACTGTTTTTTAACAATACGCTTTTGAGAATGAATGGGTGAGGAGGCGGATAATGATTTCCCTCTTACATGTTTTGTAAAAATGAATTGATTTTTTGTTTGACTCGGGTGAAAAGAATTCTATTCCTATTACTTTCTCTAGTTTTTTTTTTTTCTAACTTTAAAAAATATCATTGTTACTTTTAACTTTATCGATTGAGTTTCTAATTGTTACCCTTAATTAAAACAAAAGAATTATTGACTACCAAGTTTAAAAATTGTTATTGTTCATCTCAAACATATTTTTTTTTTTTTTGTTTGACGACCACGAGTGCTTTGACCATTCCAGATTTGGTAATTCAGTTGCAAAAAAAAAAAAAAATTCCTGGGACACATTTTCAAGAAAAAAATAATGTGAGCTACCTTGGTAGAAACTCTGATAACAAATTTACATAGATTACAATTTCTTCTATATAGATATATATATATATATAAATATACAAAGTAGAACGAGGCAACCAAGTTTAAATTGGAAAGTGGTTTTTTTTTAAAAATTTTTTTTATAATTTTTTATAAGTAGTTTTTTTTAACGTAAAAAACAATAAAGTAACATAATACAAACTAATAACATTGGTGCAGGGGCACAAAACAAAACAAAAACAAAAAACAGTTTAAGCAACTTAAAAGGTATAAGCAGCTAACTATGGGGAAGGGGTGGGGACATGGAATTGAACATTGAACATTTAAACAACAAGCTGTAATTTTCTCTTTCTTACTCTTTCATTTCTACTTCTATTGATATTGTTGTTGGTTAGGTATATTGTTATTCTGCATATTACCATAAAACAGGTATTGATCACTGTAATTTCCTTGTAATGGCATACCTTGCTGTTGTTGTTGCTGTGGTGGTGGTGGTTGTTGAGGGGCACCAGGATTCACATTACCTGCTTGATGATTAGAATAATGTGGAGGTAATCCGTGTGTAGGTATTTGAGGGATTTGTTGATTCTGTTGAACTTGTTGTTGTTGGTTTTGTTGCACTTGTTGTTGTTGTTGCGCTTGTTGTTGTTGCTGTTGTTGTTGTTTGATATGGTGTGGAATTTGATTCGATGGTGCAGGACTTGGTTCTGGTGATTCACCAGTATTTCCATCACTTTGACCATCTTGATCATCACCTAATCCTTCTTCTGGTGCATTCAAACAAGCTTGAATTAAATTTTTCCCTTCAGATTTAGTAACTAAAGGTTGTAATTTAGGGGTGGTAAAAGTATAAACCAATCCAGTTTCTGAAACAACTAATAATAAAACTTGAGTACCAGTTAAAACTGATAATTCATAAGCTTTTTTCATTATACCAGCTTTTCTTTTAGAAAATGTAATATGACGTCTTGATTTATCTTGAATAAATTTAATTTCAATTTTTCTACGTTCTTTTTGAGTCTTACCTGATGAAGTTCCATCATCATCGTCATCATCATCTCCTGGTTGAACATTCAAATTTGTATCGATTGAAGATTGGTTATCTTGACCTTGTTCAAACTCGTTGTTTTCTTCTTTAAGAGCCATGGTTACTGTTTCTGACTAAAAAAAAAACACAGTTAGTATAAAAGACTTCTTTAAACTTATTGGTTCCAAAAGGAAACAAATCATCATTCATTATCACCTCTTCCTCTTCTACTTCTTCATCATATCATCCCCCCTTGATTTCATTTAAATAAACCAATGTAAAAAAAATAATAATGGAAAAAAAATGACACACATACATATAAATGAAAGTTTTCTTGCCAGAAATTTATTCACTTGTTGTTGATTGCTGATTGTTGTTGATATTGTATATGAACTTGGAAGAATCTGTAGTAGATGTCTAAGTAGTAATGGATATTGTAAGTGGGTTTGATATATCAATCTATAGAAGTGTATTATCCTCAATGCCTCCCAATTTGGACTAATTAAGAAAATGTTTTACAAAACAAAACAATCAAAAAGGGAAGAAAGAATTTAATTCTTTTTTTTTATTGAGTTTTCGTTGAATAAAAGATTGGAAGAGGAAAAAATGGTCAACGCCCCTTTCATTTACCATTTTTGGAGTAACTATATGCAGGAGGATTGGCATGTATACTGTTGTGTGGATGTCGTCACGTGTACTCGTATGTAAAGGTACATGCACATATATTTATATATATATATATTTCTGTGCATGTCTATGTTTATTATGTAAACAAACTATACATAATAGTCATCTAGCTGCGTATAAGTCTAGCATAGTCTAAATAACTCGTTGATTGAACGGTTTATAACGTATCTATCAGCCAGCGTTTCATATCTCCTCCCCCCCTCCCCCCATTCTCTCTCTCTCCTTGATTTTTTTTTTTTGATCTGCCCAGCAGGAGATAATACATTTTCCCGTTCTTACCACACACACTAATAAACTTTTTACTAATATTTCTATTGTTGTTTTCCTAAATAGGTGGCGCGCATTTTGAAATTTGGTTTTTCCCACACGACTGGTACGTTTGATTAGTGGAGTTTAAACCACTGATATTTTCCCACATAGAAGGTGAAATATGGTGTAACTAGACTACAGACAACAACTGCCTTCACTAGTTTTTACTTGGGGATTTTTAGAAATTGTTAAACTTAGAGATATTGTAGAGCCAGCGCAATTTAAGCTGAAGGGATTGTTCCCAAGGCTTTCTTATCTACTAGTATATTGTTGAACGTGTATAATGGGATATAGTTTACCAGAAACTGCAAATATAAGCGAGATGAGTTGCTTTGTAGAACTGAAGAAGTTGAATAACATGATTCAAACTTCCCAATGTTTATGAAGGTATGACTGGAATAAGCATCCTCTTTATGAGCAATTAAACATTCATAAAGTTGATAGTTTATCTACACGAGATCTTGAATACTTAACGAATACGACGATGTGTCTAGATGAAGTAGTTAACAGAAGAAATACAACAAGGGTGTAAATAAAAAGAAAAATATGGTTGATATGATTGATTAGCTGGATGACTATTTTGAATTGAAATGGAAATGAGAAGATGGGTTTTGAACTACAATAAAGCCTGCAATGGAAATTAAATATACTCATAAATTGGAAATATAGCTAAAAAGAATTACTTATACAGATATATATATATATATATATATATATATATAGAATTCTTCATTAATCAACTTTACTTTAAGAATAAGAACAATTAACTTGATATTTCATTCACCAGCGATTTTAAGATGTCCAATAAATCAGAGAGAGAACCAAGATTAGACATTGATAGATTGGTGATTTACCAATTTTAAAACTTTTGCAGGACAAAGAACCATTGGACCATTTAGCCCATACTTTACTGCTATCATGAGGCCCAATGGTAGTGGGAAGTCGAATGCTATCGATGCTTTGAAACAGAAGTCACATAGTTGTTGAAAACCAAAGGCATTGATTTGGATCACAAGAGATTTCTTATATTACAGGGAAGTTGAATCTATTGCTTAAATGAAACCGAAAGTCTTTCCTGGCCCCCTGAGTTGTGGATCAATTCCGCTATTATTAGCTGCCTTATTTGCGAGGCCTTGGAACCAAAGACAAATAACATTGAATCAATAACATTTGACTTACCACTGCTGTTGGGCACCATAATAGCCGTAAAGAATGGACTAAATGGACTGATGGACCAATGGTTATTTGGCTTACGTAAGATTTAAAATTTGGAGCAACAAATCTATCAATCTCAAACCTTGGTTCGCTTTCTGATTCCATGGACATGTTAAAATTGCTAATGGATGAAAACTCAAGTTGATTGACCTTATACTTAAAATAAAGTTGATTGATATGATTGACAACCTTGAATAACATCATTAGAAGTTGATTGGATACCAGTAGTAGTAGTAGTAGTAGTAGTAGTAGTAGTAGTAGTAGTAGTAGTAGTAGTAGTAGTAGTAGTAGTAGACTGTTGATTAGATTGTTGATTAGTAGTACCAGAGTTACCAGGCTGGTCATCAACATTACCAGAATTGTTAGCGTGTTGTCCTTGTTTGATTTTCCGGGTCAGCCATTTTAATAAGTAGTTAAGTGATTTGTATTTTAGTTACTTTCCAAATAAAACTATATCCAAGACAGGGAAACTTGTCCCATATTTATACATTTAAATTCTCACACTCTGAATCTTCTATCCCCTCATTTAATACTATCAATCTTTATTATATCACTTATCATAACACTATTAATATTTATCACAGGTTATCATTCTTATTTTACCCAACATTTTATTTTGATCACACAGTGTTACATCTTTATCACTATTCATATCACTTTATTATTCATTATCTTTACCCAACAAGTTCATTTGTATTGTTCTTGATTCAATTAATTTCCCCACAATGGTTATTTCTCTCAATTGTATAGTTTGTTGAAATTCCAATGTTCACACCGAGAACACATCACACACCGACAACACATCACACACACAGTATTAGACATCACATTAACTACCAATAGGTCTGAAGTTAGTTGTTCTTATTCTTAAACTACAGTTGATTGATTAAGAATTCAATAATAAAAATTAAAGGGAAAGAAATATAAAAACAGAATGAGAAATAAAGAGGGAATCTCCTCTCTCGCGAGATTTGGTTGCAAGATTTGAAGGCTTAGAATAAGATTTTTTTTGCACTTGGTAGCATATATTGTTAGTGTACGATCAAGCCACAAGAGAGTTCAGTTATGGTTCATAGTGGTGCTTACTTAATTAATCTGCGTTATGATAATCTTACGATCCTTATTTACTAATCTAAAAACATTCAATCCTTGTGACACCAGCGTCTCGTCCACCCTACTGTGAATGTTTTTAGATCAGTTAATAAGGAATATAAGATTGTGATATCTAATACTTAGTTGACTTAGACTAAATTTAGAAATTTAGAAGCAAATAACAAGAAAATTAAAAATCTTGTGCTTGTGAAGGATGGATTGATGAATTACCGATATTACTAAAAAATAAGCATCGATACGTCCCGCTTTCCACTTTTGCTTTGAAGATTTGCTTGTAGGAGGAATAGTTGGAATCCATGGTGGTCTGAATTGTGTTTGGAGTTATCTGATCAGACAGTAATCAAATGAGTACCAGATGTATGTACCTAAGATGATCTACAGTGTAAAAAGATTGTGATTATAAAGCACCATTATTCTATTCAATACAAAACGTATACATGTATGTCCTTCTCAGTCATCAAACTGAATTGGATTATTTTCGTTACCGTCATTCGTTTCCTCCTCCTTATGATCGTCATCTTGTTTCTTTTCCGATTCTGGAGTTTTAGAAGTCTCTGACTCCACACCTGCCAATATTTCCTCTTCGGTATTCTCTCTAACATTAATCAGTAATTGATTCAATATTTTCTTTATCGTCGGTTTAATCAGTTTCCATTCCTCATTTGGTTTCCTCATGAATAAAATCAAAGTTCTTAACATTTTGCTTTTCAAAATAATACTCTTTGGTAATTTATTCAATTGGTTTTGTAAATCATTCAATAAATTATTTATAACGCTCGATGAAACTCCTTCTTTATCTAATAAAAATTCCAATAAATCAGATTCTAAATTTTTGAATTTAGTTAAGGTAGTTTCATTTATCGATACTGTTATATTTTTCAATTTTTCATCTTGTTCTTGTTCTGATTCAAATATGAAATTTCCTGATTCAATATCGTATTGATTCACTTCATCTAATCCCCAATCGTTATCAATCTCAACTGGTGGTGGTGGGGGTGGTTTTGCTACTGGTTTAACCTTGGGCTTTACTTCTTGCTTCCCTTTTGGTTTCAGTGTCTGTTTTGTTTGCTTTCTTGATGTCTCCTTCTTAACTTGCTTTTGTTTCTTCTTTGCCGGGGCAGCTGGTTCCACTGGTTCGGTTTCCACTTCTTCATTATCCAGTATCACTCCCTTTGATCCATATTTAATAAATAAATCCATGGCAGGAGGATCATTGGCTAATTCATAAGCATAATCCAATAAATTATCCTTCCTTCTTTTCTTATTTGACGTAGAATAATAATCCTGAATACCTTGTTTACTCAATGGTTTCAAATCATTTGTGTTTATCCATATATACGTGTCATCGCTGAAAAATCTAACTGGGAGAATCACATTTGGTTTTTTCTTTGATGGTGATGCAGTAACAGCAGGGTTTGTCGTTGCTGTTGTTGTTGTTCGGGATTTTGGTTGTTTGGCTAAAATATGAGGTGGTAATAAATTTTCATCCAATACCATGGCTGGCCATGCTGGATACCCTTTCACTTTCGCAAGTACTATTGTCGTTGGTGAATAATCACTCATGAGTCGTTCTTTGTTGTGAAAAAAAAAAGGAAAAAAGATGGACGTAAAAATTGAAAAGTTCGTGTTTTTAATTTTTTTTGTGGTGGGTTGGAGCACCATAAGTCGACTAAGTTGTAGACGTGTATAGAGCAAGCTATTGAATATTTACAAAATGATGTATACAACTAAACAAACACTCATCTCTTCTATAATTTCTGATTTTTATGTCTCCCTTATTGTTATTTTCTAAAATGCATTATCCCAAATGTGGATTTTCCCGTTATCATCACACGCAATTAATCTATTACCAAAAGTATCATATTTAGTAGCCCCTATATTAGCTAGTCTTTCTCCGTTTTCAATTTCCAAATGTAATTGAGACTCTTGAGATTCATAAAATAATTTCCCTGGCTCATTATCATTCTCAATTAATGACCAAATTTGTAGCGATCCAGCTTGTGAATTTGAAGGATGAATAATCTTGTTATATTTATCAACATATTCAACATTTGCATATTGGTTTCTTCGAAGTTTAGTGGCTTTTGCCTTGGTTACATTCTTCATAAATAAATACTTCCCTTTATCTATATCATACATTTTTATATTACCTATCTCATCCATGAATATACAAGAATTATCTTCATTATTCAATTTCATGGAAACTATAGGATAAGTACAAAGTTTATCCTCCAATATCTTCAGGTTTCTTAAATCTAATGAATATATATGGCCTTTGGAACTAGCAACACTTATATAATTCCCCCCATTGTATCCGATACAATTCAATTCCTTGGCATCAAATCGATAGTTTTCAAACGCAAAAAACAACCCCCTATCTTGCGTTCGTATATCAAATAAGTTCAAACTACTATTATTCCCACACGCAGCTACCAACTGATTGTTTATAAATTTACAATCATTCACTATATTTGCCCTTATATCTCGATCTTGATCCTCTAAAGTATTTTCAAATTCATCAACTTTCGATCCAATCTCAATGTCTATCAACGTGACCGTATCCTGTGCACCGACAACACAGTTGAAATCATATGTATCAATAACCTTTATATCAGGAATCTTGACATCCGATAATGTCGTTGTTGTCTCGTGGGATGCCTTGGATACATCATGTAATGAGATTTGATCACTTTGGTTAGAAGTAGTCACTAAAGTGTTGGTTTGTGGTATTAGGGATAATGCAGAAATATTTGAGTTTTCTTGATACGCTCGGAAATTCCAGTATTTAGGTGGTGTCTTATATTTTTGAATGGTATCGGCATACATGGCTATCGGGGGGAATGTTGTTGAATGTGTTATGTGTTTGGTTTTTTTATCACCAGTCTATCGTAAATGATTTTGTTATATGTAGGATCAAACAAAATAACGCGAACCTTCCAAGGCAAAGGAGGTGAAGAGTCATTGACTACAGAATACTTTCCGCATCATAGACTGGATCATTCTTGAAAGGTTAAGACCGGTTATACTGTTTCAGTGGTTGTTAATTTTATTGATAACAAATTAAGTATTCATAATTCAATTTTTTGCCTTATCATGATTGGACAATTCGTGTTTCAAAAGTCGACGTGTTCTATCTCCAGGAGGAGAAAGTTATCTCAAAGACATACTAGGCTGAATCATGTAGTAGGAATTGTATAATTATAGGAATGATTTATAAACCTATTCTCTTACTCGAGATAAGGTCAACAGATTATTAGCTAAGTATCAGCTGATTACTGCCTAGTTTTTTTTTAAAGGGATAATTTAGATTATGTTGCTGCAGGTAATTATTCCTCTGATAACGGCTGAATAAATTTATTTTCCAGACTCTTTTCAAATAACAAGGAGAAAGAAAGACAAAATACAAGGGTCTACTTGATTTTGCAGCTTCTAATCGTGATGAAAAAGAGCAGTTTGTATTCTTGTTAAGAAAGGTACAAAACAGGTGGGTTCGAGAGTTTTCCCCCCCTCCCCTCGACTCTGTTCGTAATTAAGTTGGCCCCAAAAAACACCGAACTGGGGGTGTGCAGATGGATGGACATTTATCCATCAATTTCCGATAAATATACCGTTGTACAGAACGAGGGGGGATGAAACCGGGGGCAACAGGGCAAAAAAAACACCGAGCCGGAACTGGCCTACGCCTGCCTCCCAACGAGGTGGTTATCAAACCAGAATTTATACTGCATTGGGGTTGGCTCTATCAGCCCATTACAAATGAAGAGCAACCCCCCATTGGTTAAGTTATACAAAGTTATGGCAGAGATGGAATTGTAGCTCATTTTGTGTATGGTTGGGGACCTACTCCGAATGTTCCATAATAGCAAATTATTGAGCAATAATTTTTGACCAACAAAAAAGAGATGTCGCGTATTGGATTTGAGACAATATTTCTTCATCACTCTTAATATTTTATAAATCTAAAACCACGTTGTTTTTTTACACTTTAATAATTATTACAAATTTGAAAGAGAAAAAAGTCTTCAAATCTAATGTCAAATAGACAGGAAAGAAGAAGTTGTAATAATTGATTTATAACGATCAATACTCGACATTAACATTTGGAAGCTATTATCAAACCGCAATTTCAAGGTTATTGGTTGAATTAGGAGTGATAAAACTCCGAAGAACACAAATTAACACGAGGTATTAAATAGTATACAATTAAATGGCATACAATTAGATGATATACACATGAATTAGCCAGAGACTATTCTCTTTAAACCCCCATTCAATTGGTCTAGTTCGTGGCTCTTCTGGGTCATTACTGGACAATACTGGTCGCTAAATCGAACAATTTTTCAAAGAATTCTTCTCTATTGTTTCTTTTTTTCCGCATAGTATATTTTAACCATACAAGATTTTGTGTCATAGTAGATGCATTAATTAATGGAACAAATTCAAGTAGGGCGAGAGTGGGGCGGTACCGAGAACAACATGGACCTGGCGACGAGGTCTTCTTTTCTCCGGCACGAGTGAAGGGCGATTTTATCTGGTTGTTGTGGTGGTGTTAGGGGGGGAGGAGTGCGTGGAACGGGTGGGGGTGTATTCACAAAAGCAGTATTCAAAAAAGTAGATTTGCAGTATAGTACCATCATTCCTCCTTTCTTTGTTTCTTTCTATCTTGTATCTCCTGAACTTGTGGTTCATTTGTTTGGATTTGGGTTAAAATTATATTAATTGTTCATAAAAATTAAAAATACTTGGATTATATAAATAAACTTTTATTATCCCACTTCCATCTTTTCCTTTTTTTTTTCCTTTTCTTTTTCTCCCTCTATTATTTATATTTCTTACAACCAAAGAAATATATCCAACAACAACAACAACAACTATAAACATTCCCATTTCGATATTTATCTATCAAACCATCCAACAATTAACAATCCCAACAATCAACTCAACTCAATTGATATCTTTTTTGCTCCGTTTTGTTGTTTGATTCCCACCATTTAAGGAGAACCTTTTTAGATACTTAGACACTTGGTCCGGCTTCCCCCCCTTAAATACATACATATAGAAATTTCACCGCAATGGACTTCCTTACTCCTTCCACTTTACCTCACCCAAAATTGAAGAGAACCAACACCGGGTTCACTCCAAACCAAATCATTGCTTTGGATGCAACAATTCCTGAATCAGCCAAGCACATTTGGTACAAATATTCTCAATTGAATATCTTAGATTCTAACAAAAGAAATGGTATTAGTGATGAATCCAATATCAAATCAATTGTTGATAATCCAGATCGTTTTGAAGAAGAGTTTGTCAAACATGTTGAAACTTCTTTAGGTAGATCAATGTACAATTGTGATAATTTAGCAGCATATCAAGCCGCTTCCAATACTGTTAGAGATGCTTTGGTTATTGATTGGGCAAACACTCAACAAAGACAAACCATTCAAGATGGTAAACGTGTTTACTATCTTTCCTTGGAATTTCTTATGGGTAGAGCTATGGACAATGCTTTGATCAATTTGAATTGTGAGAAAAACACCCAAAAATCATTAAGTGATTTGGGTTTCAACTTAGAAGATGTTTTGGAAGAAGAACCTGATGCTGCTTTAGGTAATGGTGGTTTAGGTAGATTGGCTGCTTGTTTTGTCGATTCTTTATCTTCTAAAAACTATAGTGGTTGGGGTTATGGTTTGAATTATCAATATGGTATTTTCAAGCAAAAAATCATTGATGGTTACCAAATTGAAACTCCTGATTACTGGTTGCATCACACAAATCCTTGGGTCATTGATAGAAATGAAATTCAAATCCCAGTTGATTTTTACGGTTATGTTTATGAAGAACATGATCCAAACACTGGAAAAGTTACCAAAAACTGGAACGGTGGTGAACGTGTTTTAGCTGTTCCTGCTGATTTCCCAATCCCTGGTTTCAACACTACAAACACCAACAATTTACGTTTATGGAATGCTAAGCCAACCACTGAGTTTGATTTCAGTAAATTCAATGCTGGTGATTATCAACAATCTGTAGCTGCTCAACAAAGAGCAGAATCAATCACTTCAGTCTTGTATCCAAATGATAATTTTGAAAAAGGTAAAGAATTGAGATTGAAACAACAATACTTTTGGGTTGCTGCTTCTTTGCATGATATTGTCAGAAGATTTAAAAAGAATCATAAAGCTAATTGGCAGAAATTCCCAGATCAAGTTGCTATTCAATTGAATGATACTCATCCAACTTTGGCAATTGTTGAATTGCAAAGAGTCTTTGTTGATTTAGAAGGTTTAGATTGGGATGAAGCCTGGTCAATTGTCACCAAAGTATTTGCATACACTAACCATACTGTTATGGCTGAAGCATTGGAAACATGGCCAGTTGATTTACTTGGAAAATTATTGCCAAGACACTTGGAAATCATTTATGATATCAACTATTTCTTCTTGAAGAGTGTTGAACACAGATTCCCAGACGACCGTGACTTGTTGCGTAGTGTCTCGATCATTCATGAAAATCCAAAGTCTGTTAGAATGGCTTATTTGGCTATTGTTGGTTCTCATAAAGTCAATGGTGTTGCTGAATTGCACTCTGAATTGATCAAAACTACCATTTTCAAAGATTTTGTAAAGGTTTTCGGACCTGATAAATTCACCAATGTCACCAATGGTATTACTCCAAGACGTTGGTTAAGACAAGCCAACCCAGAATTGGCCGCTTTGATTGCAGAAAAATTAGAAGATCCAAATTATGATTATTTGACCAATTTGGGTAAATTGAAAAAATTAGAAGCTTTTGTTGATGATTTTGAATTTTTGAAAAGATGGGATGCTATCAAGTTCAACAACAAACGTCGTTTAGCAGAATTGGTTAAAGAAACAACTGGCACTGACCTTGATCCTAATGTTTTGTTTGATGTTCAAGTTAAGAGAATTCATGAATATAAGAGACAACAATTGAATATTTTTGCTGTGATTTATAGATACTTGCATATTAAGGAATTATTAAGCAAAGGAGTTTCTATCAATGAAATAAAGACAAAATACTACATTCCAAAGGCATCTATTTTTGGTGGTAAAGCAGCTCCAGGTTATTACATGGCCAAGACCATTATCCACTTGATCAATAAAGTTGGTGATGTCATTAACAATGATCCAGAAATTGAGAATTTGATCAAAGTTGTCTTTGTTCCTGATTATAATGTTTCCAAGGCAGAAATTATTTGTCCTGGATCTGATTTATCCAATCATATTTCAACTGCTGGTACAGAAGCCTCTGGTACTTCCAACATGAAATTCGCTTTGAATGGTGGTTTAATCATTGGTACTGTTGATGGTGCTAATGTTGAAATCACAAGAGAAATTGGTGAAGAGAATATCTTCTTGTTTGGTAATTTGGCTGAAGCTGTTGAAGAAATCAGACACAAACATATTTATGAAGGTGTTCAAGTTCCAGAAACTTTACAAAAAGTGTTCCATTCCATTGAATCTGGATTATTCGGTAACCCTGATGATTTCAGAGCTTTGATTGAAAGTATCAGAGATCATGGTGATTATTATTTGGTCACTGATGATTTTGATTTGTTCTTGGATGCTCATAAGAAATTAGAAAAAGTGTTTGGGCATCATGGTGGTGATGAAACCGACAGAAGTCATATGCATGAATGGGTTAAGAAATCTGTATTGAGTGTTGCTAATATGGGATTCTTCTCTAGTGATAGATGTATTGATGAATATGCGGAAAACATTTGGAATGTTGAACCTTCTAATGTTTAAGTTTATTAAGTTTGGCTAGCCTTTTCTTTGATTAGCATGTTTGATCCACATTACGTTTGTGTTTATCTTTTTTATTCTTATTCTGTTTAGTTTAGTTTTGTTGTTTATATATTTTATACACATAGTAGTTTCTTAAGAAATTGATTATTTTGTCTATAATAGCCTATTAGTGTTGTAATGTTGTGTGTGTGTAGTAGTAGTAATAGTTAGTTATTGCAAGGCATATTGCGGGTTAAAGTTATCGCCGAACAAACAAAAATCGCTCTAGAAACGGAAATAAAAGGACGGAGGCTGAAACAGAGAAGAGAGAAGGAAAAGTGCGTGTATGACACATAAATTTAATTTCACAGAAATCCTTGGAACAACCAAACGACACTCTCCACCCACCAAACAAAAAATATATTAGTGTTAATCTAAATCTTTTTTTCTTTTTTTAATAAGATCAATGATAGTTTTCCTTGGTTTGCTTTGATTATATTCAACACCACATCATCGATTCAAACGGTTATACCTTTTCATTCTTCACTAGGTTTTTCTCACCATTAAAGCGGGAAAAACTTTCATATGATAAATATTCTTACTCCATCATACTATAGAAACCTATAATTCAAGACCCTTTTTTAATACTTTTTCCACACATACAACACAGCACAGCACAGCACCGCCACTTCATTCCCACACATAAATACATTAATCATGAAATTACTAGCATCTTCAGTGATAACGATTTTAATTCAATCGTTGTTTACGTTAGCTATTCCACCTAAAGAAGGGTCGGACCCGAAATCATCCAAGAAATACTTGGTTACCGAATTACCAGGATTATATGATAATATAAAACCCAAGGATTCCATACCTTTGATGTTTGCGGGACAATTAGAATTATACCCAGAGAACAACACACATTATTTCTTTTGGAAATTTTCCGATTCGCAACCCGTGGTCTCTAATCGTACTATTTTCTGGCTTAATGGTGGACCGGGCTGTTCCTCCATGGATGGTGCGTTATTAGAAACCGGACCATTTAGAATTAATGATCAACAACAAGTGATTGCGAATAATGGATCTTGGCATAAAATGGGAGATATCATATATGTGGATCAACCTGCCGGCACCGGGTTTAGTTTTACCGACGAGTATATTACTGACTTGGATCAAGTTACGAATTATTTTTTGAAGTTTATGGAAAAGTATTATGAATTGTTCCCTGATGAAATTAATAATGAAATATATTTTGCCGGGGAAAGTTATGCTGGTCAATATATTCCGTATATTGCATATGGGATATTGAATAGAAATCGTGCGTTGAGGGAGAAGAAAGATGAAACACAGGTTCAATACGATTTGAAGGGAGTTTTGATTGGGAACGGATGGGTTTCTCCAAATGAACAGAGTTTATCATATTTACCATTTTTTAAAGATCATGGATTGATTGAAACTTCAAATCCTAAATGGAGTGAGTTGTTAAATAAACATGAAGAGTGTCAGAAGATTGTTAATAGAATAGATGCTCATTTCAATGATGGTGAAATTCATTATTATGAAGTTAGTTCGTCCCACTGTGAAAGTATATTGACGGATTTATTAGATATCACCCAAGATAAAGATGCTAAGAATGACCAAACATGTGTTAATATGTATGATTATACATTACGTGACACTTATCCGTCTTGTGGGATGAACTGGCCATTGGAATTGAAAAACGTTGGCCCATTTTTAAGACAAAATGAAGTCATGCACGATTTGAATTTAGTCAACCTCAAGTATTGGAATGAATGTAGTGGGAAAGTGGGGAGAAAATTCAATGCTAGAAATTCCATTCCTTCAGTTCATCTATTACCTAAATTAGCAAAAGAGATTCCAGTCATGTTATTTAACGGAGCAAATGATATTATTTGTAATTCACGTGGGGTGTTGTCATATCTTGAAAAATTGGAGTGGAATGGACAAACTGGATTTGAAACTAAAGATTCACCAGTGGATTGGGTTTATAATAATGAGAAAGTTGGACATGTTATATGGGAAAGAAATATCTCGTTTATTGAAATTTATAATTCTTCTCATATGGTACCGTATGATTTACCTGATATTTCACGTGCTTTGATGGATTTGATAACTGGGAATTATGATACTAATGAAAAAGACGGGAAAAAATCATTCATTACTTATCCATTAGGCACTAAAAATCAAGATGCAACTATTGAAAAACCAGATGAGACATCCGAACCAAATCCAACATCTACTGAATCGAGTATCTCTGAGGAAACATCCTTTACAAGTGGTGAACCAACAAAAGATCCAGACTCAACAAGCAGTAAACTCACGAGATTAATTCAATTGGGTGTGATTTTAGTTTTATTCTGGGGTGTTTATGTCCTTTATTCGTCATACAAATCTCGTCCATCATCAATAATCAAAAAACCAACAATCACTGGATTCAGCAATACCAACAACGGTAATAACAATAATAATCTGTCTTCCGGGAAAAAGAAAAATGTCCAATGGGCAGATCAATTGAATCAATTTGAAGATGATGATGTTCAACCATCAACGAACCAAGGATTAATCGCAAAGACAATTAGTAAAATCACCGGTTCGAAAGATACAAGAGGCAGATATGCACCTGTTGGTGATTCTGGGGAATATGCTGATGATATTGAATTGGGTGAAGGTATAAGTGATCCCAACGTTGATGAGTTTATAATTGGCAGTGATGATGATGAGGAAGAGGAGAGTGCGGGAGATGTGAAGGGCGATGGAAAGGCTTCACAGTAAGTAAAAGGCATATATACATTGAATTTTAGATAAATAGATTGTTTTGATACGCTAAACCCAATGTAGACCTCTTTTTTTTCAATTTGCAGCTATTCGTTATAGTTAGTCGTGTTAGATGGTGCGATTCCCACCAACCAAAAAAAGAAAAATAACATCTTGAAAAAAAAATTCAATATCGACCATCAACCAATCAACCAAACCCACTCCACACACAGCATGCTCCAACGATCCATACGCAAGCTAGCAACATCATCCGCTAAAACCACCGCTCCATCATTCCACATTGCCCAACCACCAAGCTACACATTAGCCCAATTACGTAGTTTCCCAACCTTAGAACCCAAATCCTTCATCCCATTACCTACTTCATTTTTCGACACTGAATCACCCGTACGTAGAGATATATTATGGAGCAGTGTAACGTACGAACATGATAAATCCCGAGTTGGATCGAATTATGTTGTTTTAAAAAGTGACTCCCCATATTCAAATCGTAAATTACGTCCTCAAAAAGGGACAGGTCGTGCTCGTTTAGGTGATGCCAATTCACCCCATATGGATAATGAAATCAAGGCGCATGCCATTAAAGGACCACATGATTGGAGTACGGATTTACCGGGGAAGATCTATAATCTTGGATACTCCAATGCGTTTACTGAGATTTACAAAGCGGGGAATTTGAAGATATGTGATGGAGAAATGGATTTCCCATATGCTTATGAGTTGGTCAGTCAGATGTTTGTGTCTGTACATGATTTGGGTAGTTTGAATTTATTGTTTATCACTGATGAAACAAGAAGTAATTTGAAAGAAAGTGTTGAGAAGTTTTATACTAAAGAAAGTGAGTTGAAAAAGTTGGATAAGAAGGAAACAAAGAGGTATATGAAGAAATTGAAAGGAAAAGTAATGAATAAAGAAGATGTTGAGGTTAAAGATCTCTTGAGAGCTCATCGTGTATTTATTGAATTGCCAGCATTACAATGGTTTATCGCTAAACACTCCAAATAGATATAAAAAGAGAGGTTGATCTCCTCCCAGGCTAACTCATATGTTGATGATAATATTAGTATTACATGTATATAGACTACAAGCATTAATGAACATTTGAATTAGTAGTTGGCAGGTACTGTAAAAAGATGTAGTTGATATTTGAGAACAGATTGGGTTGTGCGATCACGTGTATATATTTAGGGCTTTTAGGGTTTCTGTTATATACAGGCACACCAAACATTTGTATGTGGTGGGCGAGAAGGTACCAACAAAAAAAAATTGCCCTTAGTACTAAGCGATTCCACCCATAGTTAACACTGTGTGCGATTCAAAGAGTGCGAAAATTTTCGGTAAATTTTGCACGCACATACATTTTGCTGTAGTAATCGATTTTGTTTTTTTGGCTCTGAAAAAAAAAGAAGAAAATTTTATTCCTTATTGAAATTTATTAACAACCAACAACAGTAAATTCCAACATGCCATTAGTTGTCCAAGAACAAGGTTCATTCCAACACATTTTACGGTATGTGAATCGAAATACCATTTATTGAAGAGAGGGAAAGATTAAATGGGATAGGAAAATCCAACAAGAAATGGAACTGGCGAATAAATCATCATCGAGGAAAATGTTTTCAAGAGAAGTAAAGAACTTCCACTTTTTAATTACTGGATACAAATGATACATATAAACTATTTCCAGATTTCCTGTTATACTCCTCAGATATTTTATGTTGAATTTATACTAACATATTTTCCCATAGTTTGTTAAATACCAATATTGATGGTAGAATCAAGATCATGTACGCCTTGACCAAGATCAGAGGTGTCGGTAGAAGATATGCCAACTTGGTTTGTAAAAAAGCCGATGTTGAATTAACCAAAAGAGCCGGTGAATTGACTCAAGAAGAATTGGAAAGAATTGTCACCATTATGCAAAACCCAACCAATTATAAAATCCCAGCTTGGTTCTTGAACAGACAAAAAGATCAAGTTGATGGTAAAGATTACCATGTCTTGGCTAACAACTTGGAATCTAAATTGAGAGATGATTTGGAAAGATTGAAGAAAATTAGATCTCATAGAGGTATTAGACACTTCTGGGGTTTGAAAGTTAGAGGTCAACATACTAAAACTACTTCTCGTGGTCGTTAAATTTAAAAAAACATCAAAAATGATAAAGATGATGCATTTAATATTTTTCAAAGATTGATAAAATGGGGTTTTTTGTTTTAAAAATTAAATTTACTTTCTTCTCTCATATCTTTTTTATGTTTAAATAGACTAAGAAGATATTGTATATTCATGTAATTTAAGTTTTTGAAATATATATATTATAATTGATTTCATTAGAATGTTATCTGTATGACTAGGCATATATAGTAAGTTAGTCTGAATTATCAAAGAGCACTATCTAAGCAAGTACGGTCACGTGCGCGGAATCTTGATGAAATTTTCGCAACCAAGTAAACATTTTTACACCAACTTTGAATCCAATTTTTAACAAAAATTTATAAAAAAAAGTAAGTTGTTAAACAAAATAATCATCAAACATTACACAAATTGAAATTACAATTTGAAGCAATGCCATCTAAGCTCTGCCCTATCTTTTGAAGTATTATTATTATACAAGAAGTGAGAGGTTAAAGCTATACAGAAGGGGTACCCCTTTCTCTTACAGAGCAATCATCTAGCTACAAATATAGGAACCAGCTGCTGTTGACGACAGCCCGTCCAACAGGGATAGTGGCTATACCTTTAACCAGGCTTGGGTGGAAGGAGAAACCAAACGAAGAAGAAAGGAGTTGTTTGGGCTTATTAGAATGTTTCTTAGATAGGTAAAAAGACGCAAAAGAAAATTAAACTTACAAAGGGGGAGAATTATATATCGCCCATTATATCGTGATTATTTGAAAATTGACAGAAAGGGTTTAATTTATATTTTTCATGCAAGTTATTTAACAATTTTGAAAGGAAAAAGAATCTGTACGTAATTATTCATCGTCAAAATCATACATTGCATCATCCCTTACAAAAAAAAAATTGATTTTTGTGTTGCGCTTTTTTATTTGGTTGGTGAAATTTTTCTGAATTGGGAAAGGGGTCTTCACAAAAGTGACTCCACAGGAGACAATACAAATCTTGCAACCAAATTCAAACCCAAACTACAATTATCACTACTAGTTATCTCTCGTTATAAATATATTCTTTTTTTTATAATACACAAGGGCGTAAACAACGTAAATACACATTATACAGGGCATATTTTTTTATTTTTGAAGAGGTGGTAATGAAAAATTAGTAACATCACCCAATGGTCTTCTAACAGCGGTCGACACTTGATCATCTTTAGCTTCATTATTCAAGACATTATGAATGTTTGACCCAGTAAATTTACTCTCTTGTTGTAATTTCTGAGTGATTTTACTAGGAATCAATTTAAAAGTCATCGTTGATGTAGTTTCACCATTCAATGATTGTGGTTGTTTCTTGTTAGTTTGAACCATTGTTGTGTTTTTGATTATAGAATCATCCATAACCATAGATGATTCTTCATACACATGCACGGGACTGTTACCAGTGGTAGTGCTTGTGGAATGCAATGGGGTGGACATGTTTTTGAAAACAGGTATTGAGTACGATCTAGGTTGTGGCATTGGTGAGATGATGTTGTGGTTGTTGGATTGTGGAGTTTGATCAGCATACGATACTGTTTTATTTAATATTGGTTTTATAGGGGTTGATGAGATAATCATTGGTGTGGAGTGGGTGTGGGTTAAGATTGGTTGTTGATGATGATGAAGTGGAAGTTGATGTTGTGGTTCTGGCATGACTGAAGTAGTGGTTGGTGGTAAGACAGTGATTTCCTTTTCCAGACTCAGTTGTTTACGAATAGATTGCCTTTTATTTTGAAACCAAATTTGAACAGCTTTTTCAGTCATTTCAACTCTGGCAGCAATCTCAAGTCTTCTGGTTTTATTAGGGGTAGTACCCATTAAGAATTCTTGATTCAATATGTTCAACTCAGTTGGAGAAGTTCTTCTTCTTTTACGTCTTGCTAATGGAGCATTATCAATTGAAGGTTCTTGCAGTGGGAATGTAGCTGGTGAATGAGAAATGAAAGCGTATGCCTTGCTGTCTGCAACTGCTGTAGAAGCAACCGAAGATATAGAAGTGGTTGAAGAAGAAGCAATAGATTTTGCTTTTCTTAATTCCAATATACTAGTATCCATGATATTAGAAGCTGAAGCATCTTCTATCACAGAATGACTTCTTTTGTTGGTGTTGAGTAAATGGGAAATTTCAGGAGTTGCTGGAATATAGTTGTTTGATGATGAAGAAGAGGATGATGAAATGGATGGACGTTGATACACACCTGGTGTATTGGTATTTATTGGAGGCAATGATGACTTGTAGGGCGTGCTACTGGTCAATGGATGATCTTTGACATAACTAGAAGGAGCAGTAGGTAAAATAGATGATAATGGAGGCAAGCTTAATTTTGATCTGGTGGTAGTGATGGTGCTTGGGGTTGGTGGTGGTAAAATATCTCTTTTGATTGGAGTTTGTAAGTGCATCATTTTGTAGTTGTGGTAGTATATGGGTATAGTTTAAAGACAGAGTAAAGGAAGAAAAATATGGAAAAATGAAAAAGGGTATACGATTTGGTGTTTGTGGGAATCTGTTTGGATATATATAGAGTTATTGTTGAAACAAGGAAAAAAAAAAAATTATAGTTTAATTAGAATATGGAAGGGACAGACAAAGAAGAAGAAAAGATAAATTGCAGATGCAATGAAACACAATAACCACAACAACAACAACAACACAGCAAAATAATGAAGTGAAGAATTTTACATTTCAACGCATCATAATCTTATGCATGAAATTAAATAAATATCAATCTGTGCAGTGAAGTGTGTTGTTTATTTGTTATTTGTCCCAAATAGTCTAAATTGCAAATACATTTAAAGTCGCGTCTTCCTACAAAATAATTATTTAAAACTTGTGCTCTCCTACTAAAAAAAAAGCGGGCTTTACATGCAGGACCACTATTTATGTCCACTAATTTTTTTTTCATTACACAATATTCCCTCAAACCATTAATTATGAAGCTCCCAGTAACAAAAAACACGAAAACTTTACTAAAACACTAAATAGATAAATATATATATTAACGTTTTAGATAACAATATATTAATTTTTAGTGATGAGGATCCAATAGCGATTGACACTAATTCAACTACAAATATGTAATTTTCAATTCAACCCAGCCTCTAAATTCACGAGAGAATATTATCGTATACATTTTAGACAAATATCGTCAAACTTTCCAACCTTGCTCTCACTGTAAGTGCACCCCGCCCAAACATACTGCAGAATCGTGCCCAAGTGTTAAAGCATCTTTCAAGCAAAACAATTATGCTTTTATTCTATTAAGCTTTGAATCATAATCTCTCTGTCTCAGAAAATACAATGCATTAATAATACTCGCGAAAACAAACAAAAAAGTTTGAAATGAAAATTATTTTGTGTGGATGTGTAATCTGATATCCTAATTAGGAATTTAATTAAGTAAAATGTTAATCAAATACAGTAATTTACACGTCCTGAGTTTGTTTATATTTGTGCATTAAGAAATTGCAATTTTTGCAATATTTTTCAAAAAATTTCGTGTCAGGAACATAACGCAACGTAAAGAAACAAAATGGAAGAATAAGGGGAGCAGCAGGGTATTACTTCTCATAATACACGGTTACGCCAAAATTTGAGATTTGAGATTTGTCATTATGCTTCAGTTTTAGATCGAGAATGTATTTTTAGCAGCATCCGCGATACTCTTACACATTTACATGGTCTATCGTTGATTTACAATGAATTTTTCATTTTCCATACTTACGTCTCACCAAACTTTCTGAATAAACATCTGAAACATTAAATCATAAAGTAAACACACGATGCAATCAAAATTCAAAATATAATAGAAACATATTTACGGTGATCTCTCCATTCACAAACGATTTCAATCTGTCACCCACAATTAAACAGAGAATAATATGAATATGAAACAGTCGCAAACTAAGTATACAATTTCATCAAGGAACATTAAATGCGTGTCTTAGAGTGGACCGAGGGGAACCTCCATTTTATCTCTAAACAGTCAATAAAATGAATGCATTTAAATTGCTACGCATACAAACTAAACTTGAACCAAAATTATTCTGGCGTCGAAAGATTTCTTCGCTCAAGGTTCTTTTGTGTTAAATTAAACGAAAACTCTCCATTTTTAGTGCTTGATAATGCTTCGGTTCATCGCCCACTTTTTTCTGTCTTTGTGCCAGGAACAGAATCTTTCACCTGCTTCATAGTTTTTTTTGTTTCAAGTGACTTCAGCTATATGACCAGCCAGAGAAAACAAAATGGAAGACCTGATTTCCTTGAATATTACGCTCCCTTGATTCCTCAATTAAACCAAACACACCTGTGTCTCAGTTGGGAGACGAGGGTGATGCTACGACAACGTATTTTTTTGTTTCTGCACTTGCCAACACAACCACTCGGTTGACATTTTTAAGCCGACCGGCATTGTAGTATAATAAATTTTCATTCCCCAGGTATTAGCTGGGAAGTTGCAAAAACCATCACATTACAAGCGATAAACATCACTTATTGAACTACTTGACAGATATATCATGCAATCACTTGCGGTAAACAAGTCACTGGGGTTTATTGGTTGCTAATCCTGCCTATAGTCGGAATACAGCCAGCACGTGCCCTCTCGAGAAGAGGTCGTGCAAAATTTTACAAATTGTTCATCATTTTTACTAAAACTTGCAGCAAACTTTCTCATCACTTGCCAACCTTCCGTAAAACGGTCCCACTTATTCCAACAACCAAATAATTTACAGATTTTAACAAGAGACATTATATTCAAAACTTCCAAGCAATTTTGTTAGACGTTTTCCTGTTTTATTTATATAATCATTCAGAAAAGCCATAGATGGAGAAACTAGTGGAACACGACCACCTGGTTGCTCGTGGGCGCCGATATTTATTCAAATCCATTATTATTACTATCGTTCTTGGAACATTCTTCTACTTTTCAATGAATTATAACAATGCAGAAATAAATAGCATTACCAATCCATACTTATCAATTGAAACGGTTGAGTTAAATACTACTCAAATAGATGATCTCAAAAGATTAGGACTAACCCCGAAGAAACCAGTCAAAATAGTGACGCCAGAACGAGGAGAACAGACTATTCATGGTAGATTCTTGCACATTACCGATTTCCATATTGACCATCACTATAAAGAAGGCAGTGATGTCGATCAAGTTTGTCATGGGGGTAAAGGACACGCAGGTAAATATGGGGATGCCATTTTGGGTTGTGATTCACCACCTATTCTTGTTGAAGATACTTTCAAATGGATCACGGAGAACCTTATAGATAAAGTTGATTTTATTGTTTACACTGGAGATTCAGCTAGACATGACAATGATAGAGACCACCCTAGAACTAGACAACAAATTTTTGATATGAATAAAGAGATTAGTGAAAAGTTTGTGAAATTGACATCTGAATCAGATCACCAAGCTCTTATATACCCGGTTTCTAATAATGATATCATGCCACACAATTTAATGGAGGTTGGACCATCTTTGCAAACTAGAGAATTATTTGAAGCCTGGAGACCATTTATCCCACAAGTACAAATGCATACTTACTTGATGGGTGCGTATTATTTCCAAGAAGTTATTCCTAACCAATTGGCCGTCTTGTCTATTAACACAATGTATTGGTTTGCTTCTAATCCATTGGTAGATGACTGTGACGATAAAAACGATCCAGGATATAAACTTTTTGAATGGTTAGGGTATGTTTTGAAAGAAATGAGAGCTCGTGATATGAAAGTTTGGTTATGTGGACATGTTCCACCAAATGAGAAAAATTATGATATAACATGTCTTCGAAAATACATTGTTTGGAGTCATGAGTACCGTGATGTGATTATTGGTGGGTTATATGGACACATGAATTTAGACCATTTTATACCATTAGACTCGGTTCAAGCTTATAAATCAATCCACAAGGATTTTAAAAATGAGTTTAGCAAAAATAACGTGTTTGCAGAAGATGATGAGGATCATGCGTTAGAGGATTCTGATTTATACAAGGCATTAGATAAAAATTTCAGTGACAAGTTTTTCAGAGTTACTGGAGGTGTACCAAATAATAAAGTTAGATACATGAATACATTAAGAGAAGAATTATACGCTCCGTTGAAAGGGAAGAAGAAATCAGGAGAATATTTTGAAAGATATTCAATTGCTCATGTCACTGCATCAGTTATACCTACATTCAATCCAGGTATGCGTGTTTGGGAATACAATATCACCAATTTAGAAGATAAATTACAACAAGTTAAATTTGCCCCATGGGATAATTTTTTTGCTGGGGTTGAACAGTTGATTGAAATGCAAGCAAAATATAGTGATGATAACGATGAAGCAGAAAATGATCCAGCATCTATTCTTAAGAAGAAAAAGAAAAAGAAGAAGAGCAAAGATCACACTTTCCCGAAACCTATGCCAGAAGATAGAAGTCTTGGTCCTGCTTATATTGAACAGACCTATACACCTGAAAGATATGTGCAATATTTTGCAGATTTAGCAAAGATTAACAAAGGGAAAAAGGAATTTGGGTACGAGATTGAGTATGTCAGTGACGATCCAACTTATGGATTCAAACCATTGACTGTTGAACAATGGATTAAGTATGGTAGAAAATTAGGTGAACCTGTTAGAGATCTTAAAGAGGAATCTAAAAATGGTAAAAATGGTAAAAAGGGTAAAAAGAATAAGAAAAAGAAAGGTAAAAAATATAAAGAATTAGAAAAATTATGGAACAGTTATTTGAAAAATACTTTTGTTAGTTCTGATTATGAAAATAAAGGTTACGGTTAATGTTTTGTATGTTCTTGAATATAGTTACAATGTATTATTGATATTAAACAAAAAGCAGCAATCTTATTTTTCCAGTCATATTTGTGTGACTGCGAAATTATAGGGTTTCAACCCTAGAGAAAAAACACTTCACGTGACATAATTGTAGATTTTTTCTTACCTTGAGGGGATCGCACTCCTAACAAAAGTACTTGAAATTTTTTTTTCAAATGGTAATAGCACTGGTTCTTCTTTCCTTTTTGAATCAACAGTAATTTAAACCATTAAATTCCTATCGTCAATAACTAATTAATAAGTCGAAATGGGTGGTACCAGAGAAAAGAAAGTCCAATACTTCTCTAAATTGAGAGAATTGTTAGAAGAATACAAATCTATCTTCATCGTTGGTGTTGATAATGTTTCTTCCCAACAAATGCACGAAATCAGAAAAGCCTTGAGAGGTGAAGCTGTTGTCTTGATGGGTAAAAACACCATGGTCAGAAGAGCCTTGAGAGGTTTCTTATCTGAATTACCAGAATACGAAAAATTGTTGCCTTTTGTTAAAGGTAATGTTGGTTTCATCTTCACCAACGGTGACTTGAAATCTATCAGAGACACCATTGTTTCTAATGTTGTTGCTGCTCCAGCCAGAGCTGGTGCCGTTGCTCCAAAAGATGTTTGGATTCCAGCTGGTAACACTGGTATGGAACCAGGTAAGACCTCTTTCTTCCAAGCTTTGGGTGTTCCAACCAAGATTGCCAGAGGTACCATTGAAATTGTTTCCGATGTCAAAGTTGTTGCTCAAGATTCTAAAGTTGGTCCTTCTGAAGCCACTTTGTTGAACATGTTGAACATCTCTCCATTCACCTATGGTATGTCTGTTGTTCAAGTTTACGACAATGGTCAAGTTTTCCCATCTTCCATTTTGGATATCACTGATGATGAATTGATCAGCCATTTCGTTTCTGCTATCAACACCATTGCTTCCATCTCCTTGGCTGTCGGTTACCCAACCTTGCCATCTGTTGGTCACTCTCTTATCAACAACTACAAGAACGTCTTGGCTTTATCTATTGCTACTGACTACACCTACGAAGGTTCTGAAGCTGTTAAAGACAGATTAGCCAACCCAGAAGCTTACGCTGCTGCTGCTCCAGCTGCTGGTGCCGCTGCTGGTGGTGCTTCCGAAGAAGCTGCTGCTGAAGAAGCTCCAGCTGATGAAGAAGAATCTGATGAAGATATGGGATTCGGTTTATTCGATTAAACAGGGTTTATATATGATATGTAATAATATTTAATAATATATTTTCTTCAACATTTTATCAAGTGCTTTTTTTTCTCCCATATACATTGTAGACAAAAAGACGCACAGACGTTTTTTTTTTTATTTTAGTTTTGCAACCAGCTATCAACTGACAGATGATGACTACAGTATACACTTATGGATCGGATGTGACATTAAGTAGTGCAAGCATACCTGATACTGTTCAAGACAACAACAACAAGCCGGGAGAATGTGAATTAACGATTGATTTCCTTAAAATTATTTATATTATCGATGAAGCGCCATATAAAACATGGGAAGAAACATTACATTCATGTCAAAGTATATGTAAGATCATTGAACATATTACTGGGATCATTAACATTCAACCGAATTTAGAAATCAATTTGATAAATTTCTTAAGTAACAATCGATTGAAATATATCCTTGATATCGTTATTTTAGAAAGTTTGAAATTTTTCCAACCTTTAACGATCCACATGATAGCTTTCAATCGGTTACATTTTATTGCCACGCTAATTGAATCAATTTATGATTACTCCAAGATTTATTCAATTGATATTGAGGATAAATTGACTATTGGCTTGTTGAACAAGTTGAAAGAATACAGGAATTACGAATACGAGCAGAGTGAGTGCAAAGAATGGGAACAGAGTCAACAACAACATTTGGTGAAGAGACCTAGAGGACTGAATAAGATTATTTTGATCATTTTGGCCAAAGTCAAACCTGTTTTGTCATTATTTGAGTATTTTAAAGAATCTTTTGAAGAAGTGGAAATGAATTCAGAAACCACATATTTAATTAAAGATTTTGCAACTTTAATGTCAAATTTGAAACACTTACTTACAGAAGAAGATGCTGGAAAAATACCGGAATTTGAACTTATCCAATTGAAAGTAATGATTAACGAAGTAATCATAATTATATTAAAATCATCTTATGAAAAAATGAATTGGGTTTGTTTTCAGCTGATACAATCAGATTATAAACAAATATTTCAATCAGCAAGCACAGATGATCATTCACAATTCTGCAATTCAACTTTAATGATTCAAAATTCAGATTTACATCCGTATAACTTCAATACCGCAAATGTTCAAGATCAATCATTAGATAAAGAACATGCTGCTCAATGGATAAAGGATGTATTTTTCAACGTTGATAATTTTCATGAAGATGAGTATTTCGAACCAGAGTTTGAATTATCCAAGGAGGAAGAAGAAGACTGTGTTGCGCCTCTTCTTCCCACATTAGCTTCCCCCGTGGACCCACCAAAGAGGTCGTTTTCAAACATTTTCAAACGGAAAGCTTCCACGAAATTGAGAAAGAGATCGAGATGGCACTTTTGGTGGCATAGGTAATTCTAAAACACGAATCAGTTGGCTAAGATATATATTTAACCTATTTACATGAAATTTTTAATGTACACATGACTTCTTCTCTTAAATTCTCCTTCTGACATGTTCAACAGGAAGTTCTTTAGTTTCTCTAATATCTTCCACCACAGGTTTATCAATCTGTTGACTCAATTCGTTTATCTTTGGCCAAAATTGCGGCAACAATCCTACTTTTTTGAATAACCAAACCACACGAGGGGTTGGGGTCGCACCCATACCCAACCAATATTTAGCTCTATGCATATCTAAAACCACATCTTTGATTTTAAGTGCGTTAGGATCTTGTGTTGGTTGCGGAATAGGAACAGGATCATAGGTTCCAATGACTTCGGTTGGTAATTTTTGTTGTGCCTTTTTAGCTTGTGTCACTACGATGTTGAATACGGGTTGATGAACTCTTCCAAAACGTGCCAATCTTATCTTATATAGCTCATTACGTCTAGGTGGCCTTGGGGCTTTGTTAACGACCTTTTCAAGCATTGCAATGATATGGTGATGTGGGTGTAGAGGTTGTGAGTTGAGTCTGTAGAGAGAAATGTAGACCCAAAAAAAAAAAAAGTTGAAAAATTTTGGTTCATAAAAAAGTGGACAGTCTCGCACGACTGGATCTTAACCATTCATATGGACAGTACGTAATTCAAGAGAAGCTCGAGTCTTTCATGAATTATCGTAAAATATACAAATACATCTGAAGAAAATGTACATGTATTTTCTTATTTACAACTGTCTTGAAAGTAAATGCACAGTATAAACTTACAAAGATAATAAATTCCCCCCAAAGAGACGGGTGTCTCATACAAATCCTTTAAACAACTATAAACCTATGTTTCATATGATTCGTTATAAAAATAAATATTTGGTGCATCTGCAGCCCAACGATACTTTTGACTCTCGTATTCAACGTCATTCCCAAAATTACCATGACCACAACTCATAACAGCAAGTGATCTAAACGATTTTTCTTCTGGGAACCTCATGCCAGTGATGTGTGTTTGAAGAACATTTGCAATATTCATTGGTTCTTCAAATATAAATTTAACCGAGGAGTTTATAATTGAAAAAGAATCACTTTTCACCGATACCACTTCCGATACTTTACCAGAACCAAATGGATTCAAGTTTGACATTTCCACATCTTCTTCATCGACGAAAACATGAATACTGAGTTTCCCGGAGTTGACAAACGGTATTAATTTTTTCACCAAATCATCATACCACATTACGTTAGCTGCTTTCTTCACTGACCAATAGATCTTCAAGTATGGATGAGCTGGTCTTCCTAAATAGTTTTTCAAAACTTCTTTCTGTTCAATTGTTTGTAACAAATCCAAACAAAGTGGCAATATAAATGAAGCACCGTAACCTTGAGCAAAAAATGCAACAGAGTCAAATGTAATTAATGGTTGGAATTTTCCTACTGATGGTCCACGGAAGTTAGCTTTGAATTTGACAATGTTTGGATCAGAAACACGTTGGAATTCTGGAACTTCTTCATCAATACCTTTTTCAACTTGATCATCACGAACTTGCTTAACTTTATCATACAATTTCTTGGTAAAGCCATTTCTCTTTTGGATAATCATATCAATTTTTCCCGAGTCTGGCAAACTGGCAACTGAAAATGGATGATATTGGAAAAAATCAATGGTTTTCACGTTCAAGTAAACATGCAGCCCAGCGGGCCAGGTACCACTTTTGAATAAAAACAGTCTGTACCAAGGATTTGGATTCGTATTTGAAATCTTCACTGGAATGGAGACCCGCAAAGTTTCCTCATCAAGTATCTCAAATTCTGAATATCCTTTTGTTGGTGATTTCTTTGAATGAATGATCCCATAAATTCTTCCAAGGACTTTATCCAAGACCAACAAATGAATGGCCAAAATAACCATAGCTTTGGCTTTGTCATTATGAAAAAATGCCATTAACAACATAATGAAAGAATGCACACGATGGTTGACCATAAAATAATCAAATGCGTAACGACGGATCAAAGCAACATTGCTAAATATCAAAAAGAAGAAGCACACGTAACCAATAATGCCATAAACAAATTTGGGGAATTTTGGAATAATGTCGTAACTTGGACGTGCCCAATAGAAACAGACAATACCAACATGTGCAGTCATTAACAGAAACAGCAATATCGAAAACCAGGTGTGGAAAAATATTGCACGTTCATAAGTCAAACCAGTTAAAGCAGTAATAAAATCACCTTTAGTTGCAGCCAAAAATAGAACCGGCATTTGACCCAACGCAATTCTGGCACAACGTTTACCAATTAAGAAAATACGTGGTTTGTAATCCAAGTCATCTGTTTCTATGTAACATAACTTCCCATTTAACAAAATAAAACAAGCAAATAAAGCCACTATGCTAGGTTTGAAATAAAGTTTCTTCTTTCCAAAATTGATTGAAGTTGAACCATTCAAAGTTTCCCAAATATCAACGAATTTAAAATATGGTTTAAATCGATTTGTTTTAACGAATCTCTTGTCTCTGAAAAGTCTAGGGATCCAATAGAAAACAATCCCATTAGCTGCAAAAATAACCAAACTGAAAATACAGGCAATCCATTGGTATTTGGTATTTCTAGCCATTTCTAAAGATTTTTGAAGTTCTTCATCCATTTTGAAGTAGTAGTTGATGGTAATGATGGATTGAAAGAAAAAGCAGAAAAATGAAATAACGTACTACATGACTTGATATATACCAATGGAGTGCCCAGAATTAATAATGGGTACAGCCCTATTTTATCTTAAGTATGAGCAGAAAATGTAAATGCGATACGTCAACTCATAGCCCAAAAAAAAAAACACGACACAATACAGGAATGTTGCGTTTATCTTTACATATCTTCTCGCGACTCAAGATAAAGCAAATCTCCAACGGTGCAATTGGATGATTCGATACCAGTTATTCTTTGAACGTTACTTCTGATATAACAACAAAGACCAATAACTTGAACACTCGACTGGAGATTCAAACTTTAACGAAACCAGGTTGTAGTATCCCTTTAGACTCGCCCGATATCACCGTATCAGAAATTGCTGGACCGCCCAAGAAAAAACAAAAATCCTTGAGGAAAGCAAAAAAAAAAAAATAACAACCAAATAAATTGGCCAAGACCTCATGGGTTGGAAATATTATACTTGTTCAAGAGTTATCAGATCAATCAGTGCATTTCTTCGTCAACAGATCAAAATGAACAATTTGGAATTAACCTTTACTTTGATGAATTTGGAATCCAATTAGAAACAATAACTTGGGGGTGGCCAGAGTTCACCAAGTCAAAATACGTCAAAAACTAATGTCATCATAACCCCGACCAGCTGTAAACATTAGATCTAGTTTAGACAACGGACTTAACGCCTTTATATATTGATTGAGAATATTTTTATCCCAAATTCAGAATTAGCTTGGATGAAGAAAATATAATTCTTGTCGTATTATGAATTTCGGTCGAACTTTCGGTAAGGACTGCGACTGATTGGTTAAAAAATCCCCGCACAAAAATGGTCGTTGGCGTAAACTTAATTCGTATTGTTTTTTTTTTTTTCTTATACAGATACCGGTTACACTAAATCAAGGGTGCAAAACCGAGGACCCTATACCTGTTGCAATTTTTCCCATTGTCCAATCAATTCAAGATGCTTGCAAAGAGTTTAATTTTAGCAAAACCGCGTACTACCAGTACAAAGGAAATATCGAAAATTTAAAGTTCAAGATAGATCACTAAACCATATTTTACATTGTCTTCCTAGTTTCTTACTCCAATTAATTTACGAGGGAGATTGTTTGATTGGATGGTTCGGAATCCGTTATTGGGTTGGAATGATATACTTTGGGAAATAAGAATTTAGTACTTATACTATCTAGATTCTGTCATTTTTGAAATAGATATCCATATTTGGAAAAATCAATAGTCAGCAATCATACCGTACCTAACAATGCAACTTTCAATTGTTATTTCGCTAGCTTTTGCGTCCCTCGCCTATGCAGAGTCATCTGATATCACTCAAGCACCCGATGCTACCACGACCGACAATCCTTATACTCAATTCCCAAGTGTTGCCAAAACAGCCTCCATCAATGGTTTTGCCGATAGAATCTATGATCAATTGCCTGAATGTGCCAAGCCATGTATGTTTCAAAACACTGGTGTAACTCCATGTCCATATTGGGATACTGGTTGTTTGTGTATCATGCCAGCTTTTGCTGGTGCCATTGGTTCTTGTATTGCCCAAAGCTGTAGTGGTTCTAATGTTGTTACTGCTACTAGTTTGGGTGTATCTATTTGTTCCGTCGCTGGTGTTTGGGAGCCTTACTGGATGCTTCCTGCTAGTGTTCAAAGTAGTTTGAACTATGCTGCTACTGCTGTTCCTGCAACTTCAACTGTATCATCCGCCGAATCATCTACTGAAGCATCATCTGTACAACCAGAAGAAACATCATCTGAACAACCAGAAGAAACATCGTCCGAACAATCTGAAGAAACATCATCTGCACCATCTGAAGAATCATCTACTGAGGAATCTACCGAAACTTCATCTGAAGAATCATCATCTGCTAATGCTGACGCTTCTTCAATCACTACTGCACCTGATGCCGCCACCACCGACAATCCATATACTCAATTCCCAAGTGTTGCCAAAACAGCCTCCATCAATGGTTTTGCTGATAGAATCTATGATCAATTGCCAGAATGTGCCAAGCCATGTATGTTTCAAAACACTGGTGTGACTCCATGTCCATATTGGGATACTGGTTGTTTGTGTATCATGCCAGTTTTCGCTGGTGCCATTGGTTCATGTATTGCCGAGAGTTGTATTGGTGAAGAAGTTGTCTCTGCTACTAGTTTGGGTGTATCTGCTTGTTCTGTTGCTGGTGTTTGGGAACCTTACTGGATGCTTCCAGCTAGTGTTCAAACTAGTTTGAGTATTGCTGCTGCTGCATCTCCAGCTGAAGCCACTGAATCATCATCTGTTGAATCTGAAGTCACATCATCTGATATTGCTTCTG